>PHNY01025110.1:14213-28586 GCA_003724115.2 Anethum foeniculum | reverse complement strand
AAATAAGGAAAATTTAAGTTAATTTTTATATTTGAAATATGATTGATTTTTATAATTATTGACTTCCCTAAATATTCAAATGTAAATAAGGAAATTTTAATTTTTATGAATTAATATACAGAAGCTCTAGAAAAATTAATAAATATGATTCGGACGATTCTGAAGCTCCTGTGGGTTTTCCTTTATATATATTAAGATATTGATTGATTACATTTTAATTAATAATTAACTAATAAAATTAATCAGTTAAACGAATTTAATCAATCAATTAAATTAGTTAATTAGTTAACTAAAATAAATTAACAATAATTAAATTAAATAAATATAAATTTCTGAAATAATTTAATCATATTTGAAATATCTTAATTAATCATTAAACATAATTCATTAATCTAATTAATTAGGATTATTAAGATTGTTAGGATTTTGAATTATTTTTAAAACAAAAATTCCAAAAACACAATTAGGAACTGATTTGGGGAAAATGTAGGATTAAAACTGGGTCAAACGGGTTGGAAACCGGGTCGAAGAACCAATCGGGTCCTCAAGAACACGTCACCGGAAACTGGAAAAACCCAGAATCCAACGACGATTCCGGCCACCTGAGAAATGTCCGATTGGTTCGAGTTTAGCCAAAACCAGTCCGTTCGCTACCATTTCAACTGGGTTTTCACTCTAAATGACATTTAGATCGTTTAAGTAAAATAAAACGATCCTAAATATTAATTTACGGGGAATGTTTATTAAATTATTATTTTTAATAATATATAAAAAATGTCCAGATTCCCCAAAAATTATGTACGTTCTAAATATACAAAAATATCGAACCGCTGACACATTCTTAAATTTTATAAAAATAAAAGCACGGATTTTTCAGGGTTTGACGCCCCGACAGGGTCCCGGTCCGATAAATATTTTGTAAACAAGTATTCCCTAAATTTATAATAAACCCCAAAAATAATTATGAAATCATCAAACTCGCCTAAAACGAGACGGAGAACACATAATTCACATATGCTATTTAAAACGAGCGTAACGAGCATACAATTTCACATAAATGCATTTTAGACTCGTAAAAATTATCCTAAAATAATCTGGTCCCTACGGGACCACAGATAAAATCTACCACATATTATTTTATGACCACAAATAATTTAATTAAAATAAACACATAATATTTCCTCTAACATGCATTTAAGCGAACACAAAATATTCTATTTGAATATTTTCACTCCTCATCCGATACCAGGGTGAACACGGATAAAAGACTAGTAAAAATGGAAATTTTACATTTTCAAATGACATAATTAAATATGTCAAAAAATTCTAAAAATATTAAATCAATCACAAATATGCATATTCCATTTTCTAGAATATTTTAATATTATCAAGAAATAAAATTTTGACGCGGATAAAAATATCAACTCGATCCCTAACATTTTAAAATAAGCTTACTTTACCGATATTTGTAAACAATCGGCTTTTAATAAAATTCTGAAAATAGTGAAAGTAAATAATTACTTTCATAACACTGATAGGGATCCATACTAAACTAAAAATTAACACATTGGGCAATTCAGGACGAGAGACATCACACAAGAATAAAATATCCATAATTTTATTCCTTTACTAACAAAACAATCACATAATGCTCAAACAATAATAATAATAATAATAATAATAATAATAATAATAATAATAATAATAATAATAATTCTGAAATTACGGAGTATTACATTTTGTGCAAAAATAAAGAAAATAAAGAAAAGGGGAGAAAAGCAAGGAAGGGCAAAAAGGGAAGAGCCAAAAAGAACAAAAAAGAAAAGAGAAAAAGAAAATAAAAAGGGGAAGGCTTGAGATGCTTCTAGAATATTCTTGAAAAACTTAATGAGGAAGAAATGATCAAGGGTTAGGATATCAACAACACACAAACCAAATGTATGGTCATGATCAACCCAACCTAACCCTAAAATCCTAATTTCCACCTATAAATACCCCTCCCCTTTACTTGTAAATCACACCCCCTAGGCTAGGACCCTAGGTTGGATTAGATTAGTTTTCTTTCATTTTTCTTGTTCTTGTTTTAGCACTCTTTTAAATTTTATAAACACTCATCTTTATGTTATGAAAGTTCAAGTTTTTTTTCCCTCTCTCCTTTTACATTTAAAATTTAGATCTACTTTTCCTAAGTTGACTATGAATTTCTTTAAACCCAAAGGTGGACCAAATGGTCTTTGTACTACCACCTTTGATTGAAAGATGCCTTTAATTTTTTTATCTTGTTATAGTTAAAGTTACTTTATTGTTTAACCCCTTTAAATCTTCATTTTATTGTTGGGTTTGATGCCTTAATATAATTGTTGCTTTGTTCTTGTGGATTTTTATGCTTAAGTAGTTAAAGATTTGATTTGTATGTCATGTTTGTTTTTCATTTTGATGTTTGGTAGTGGTAAGTGCTCTTTAATTTTTAGATCTAGTTTTCTTGTTCAATTTGGTGTTGTTTAATTTTTCCGGCGTGTTCTTACCTTTTTTCGGCCAAGTTCCGGCATGAAAATAGTTCATGTTGGGATTTGGTTAGTTGTTTAGTTAAAATTTTCTGCACAAGTCTTTTAATTTATGTTTTTGTTATTTTCTGCAATTAATTTCCCTTGAATTTTATAGTTCTTGTTGTATAAAATTATTAGAAATCGTGTTTTTTTTTAATTGTCTCCGTCTCCTTCCTTATTTCTTCGCTTCCTCCTTGTTCACCCACCTGCACAAACCCATCATTCCCCTGTTTTTTTATTTCACCTTATTTCTCCTATATTATTTCTGTCACTCACCCAGCAGCTACTACCCAGACCTCCCTCCGCCTCCGCAAACTGCTACACACCTGGAGACCACCCATCTCCGTCCTCACTCTACCCTCTCACTCAACAAAACCACCAGCATCAACCAAACCCAATTCCCTGCTTTCCCACATCTCAACTACTACCATCCTGCACACCGGCACCAATTCGCCCCAAACTCCTCTCAACCTGCAACATTGAGTCGCATTGAGTCAGGTCCAGTTTTCGATTCCCCTCCATCGCAACCTCCTGTCAAAACCACGTTGCTGCCTTGTATCACCGCGGCTACACTGCAATACACCCACCTCGCCTCTTTCTTCCACCACCGCGTTCTTTTCCCTTGTTTCACAACTTAGTCACACCAAGTTGACTCGGTTTTCACCGAGCTGTAGCCATTTTTCCGAGTCAGGACTGTTCGTCTTAGCCGAGTTGAAAGTTTAGTCGATTGTGCAAATTATTTTATTGTGTTTCTTTTAATTTAGTTTAGTTTCTCTTAAATAACTTGGAAATTGGTTTGTAATCAATTGGAAAATGTTGGATTTACAGATTGTTGGTTGATTTGTTGTTTTGGGGTTAGCTTTATAAACGAATACAACATGTCAAAATTTCGTAAAATTTTCTGTAAATAAAATAATTTAGTTCCATTTTAATTGTTTTTCTTAATAAATTTCTAGTAGTAATTAAATTAATTTAGTTTTTAATTAATTTCTAGGTTAAAATGAATTCTAGATAATTCACCTTTTTATTTTTAAATTTTCTTTAGTTCGATTAGTTAATAATTAAGGTATTTTGTGAAAATAATTAGTCTCTGTGGACCGAACTTAAAAATATTATAACGACGATCGTGCGCTTGCGATTATTTATTTGCTTATTTTCTGCACACCAAGTTTTTGGCGCCGCTGCCGGGGACTATTATTTTTCGCACCTTAATTTTTAGTTTTTCAAATTAATTTTTCTCACTTTATTTTTATATTCTTATTTTCAGAAAAATTGGAGCGTTTTGGAACCGGACAACCCAGAGAAATTTCGCTTGGAATTTTTGGAAGTTTGCTTCGGTAACCCGTAGAGCTGTAAACGAACCGAGCTATTCGTGAGCAAGTTCGAGCTCGGCTCGATAAGGGCTCGGTTCGGCTCTGTTCGTTAAGAATTCGAGCTCGAGCTCGAGCTCGAAAATGTGTTCATTAAGCTTAACGAGCTCGAGCCGAGCTTTAGCATGTGCGCCTCGAGCTCGGCTCGAGATCGGCTAGAATTCGTTCGGCTCGAACTCGGCTCGTTAAAGCTCGAAAAAACATAATTATATCCTGATTTTTAATAATATTCCTAACATTTTAAGTTTAAAATTACACCATATATTTTATTCACGAACCATTTGAATTATTTAAGGATAATAGATTAAAATTTGAGTTTCGGTTGTGTCGAAATTGATAATAAGTTGATCCAAGTGGGTTTCAACCATTTTTTTTTAAAATTTAATGTTACTGTTCACGAGCTGTTCATTAAGGGCTCGAGTTCGGCTCGGCTCGTTTTTGTTCGATAAAAGCTCGAGCTCGGCTCGGTTCGTTAACGAGCTCGAGCTCGAACAGAGTTTTTGTGCAATAAGAAAGCTCGGCTCGGCTCGGCTCGTTAAGAAAAAAAGTTAAGCTCGGCTCGTTAAGGACAAAGCTCGGCTCGGCTCGATCCGTTTACAGCCCTAGTAACCCGTATCTCTCTATTTTTGAACTTTTTATTTATAGAAAATCACAAAAAAGCTGAAAATTTAAAAATCACAAAAAATTTAAAATCCAAAAAATTAGTTAGAATTACATAATTGTTGCATCATGCATTTTTCACTTAGGATCACCTCATGCTAGATTTTATTTTTTGTTTTTAAATTGTCGTACCTTATAAATTGTGGTGATCGCTAGAGGACCCTAAGGTACGTCAATTTCTTTTATCTTTTAGATTAGGACACGTAGTTACGCATCAAAAAAAATTTACTGCTTTCATTTATTTCGTTGTTTGTTTGAATCATTTAAATAAATTTTAAGGGCAAAACCCATTACAAGATAAGGGAGGAGATTTCATCACTCTTTCATTGGCCCAAAACAATTAATTCAACATTTTGCATTCCCTAACCTTTTAATAAAATGAAAATATCAGCCCCTAGGATTTCGCGCTCAACTATGAAGAGAACCTAGAACGATTATTCCTTTATTATTCATTCTTTTGGTGACTAGGCTAGCGAAAGCTTACATGGCCAATTAAGATTTGGTGACTAGGTTGGTGTTTAGCCTCTTGGCAATGCTTGCATCCTACCTGGCCGAATCAGTTTGAATATATATTGGATTATGACTTCTAGTATTATCTTATCGTTGGGAGCAATGTCTAGTTTCTTTTAGGGAACCCTAGGATAGAAATTTTCTTTCAATTTTTCACCATTTCTTTTTGTGTGTTTTAATTTCCGCACTTATTTGCTACGTGTTTAATTTCTTGTATGCAAATTACTTGGTTTAGGGAGGATTTTTTTAGATTAGTAAGAGCGTTTGAATCGTGTTCTTCCTCTTCCGACTCTGACTCTTCAGATTATCCCGAATCAGATAGTAAGCATGTCTATAGCATTTAAGGATGGTTGTTACTCCTCACCAATGGCCATGTACCTGAATTACAATCATTCGAACCTTGAGTTTCAACCTTATTCCAAATTTGAGCAAGTTAATGCGATGTTCCAACCTACACCTCAAAACGATCCTTTTTACAATCCTGATTGGAACAATCACCCACATTTCTCATGGAACCAAGGTCAAAACTATCAAACTCCGCTATCACAATTTCTACAGCCGAACTCTTACCGATTTCCGAATTAAAATCCTTTTCCTAAAGCGATTCAAGCTCCGTTAAATCAAGTTCCTTATCAAGAGCCTTTGAATCCTCCCGGTTTTCATAATTCGTAAACGAGACTTAATTCCTTAGAAAAGAGTATCGAGGCTTTTATTGAGGCTCAAACCAATTTCATACAAACCAATACTCAAGCCATATCTAGGTTAGCGGTAGGAACAAGTCAATTAGCCAACACCATTTGTGAGCTTGAGAAGATTGAGCTTCTAAGTCAACCTGAGGTCAATCCTATATTCCCGCCCAATCAAAGACCACATGAAAATATGAACGCTATAATTTCTCTAAGGTCGAAAAAAAGTTTGATACTCAAGTAGATGTTGACTCTCATGACGAAGAAGAAGATTTGAACTCTGAACCTGATCATTCTCTCTCTAATCCAATTCCAAATCCTTCAAAACAACCTTTGGATTCTGAATCATTTGTTTCACTAACCGGTCCTTCATATTCTAAACAACATTCGAAGACTATCTCTAAAGAACCCAATGAACTTTTTGAACAACGAATAGGGGTTAATGTGGTCAATAAGGTTGTTACATGGTCTAATCACGAGGATAGTGAAATTGAGTCTCTTTTTAAAGAGGATGTTGAGCTTAATTATGAGTCTAATCGAGAGCTTCACGAGTATTTTAAAGATTTGACTTCGAAAGAGATGTTAGAAGAGTTGGACGCCATTTGTTCCAAATGGGAAACTCCACCCGAGGTTGCTAGTGTTGAACCTAAACACGTTGATAAGAGTCCCGTAGGTGAACCATCTCCACTTGACTTGTTGTTGCCTTGCTCAATTATTGACCAAATTGCCTCAGAAGATTGTGAACCCGTTTCGTATGTCGTTCCTAGTGTTTTAAACCATGACCAAATTTTACACGTCTCTAATCTGCTTAAACAAAATGAAGAAGTCTTAAGTTGGTTTAGGGAAAACATTACTGATACATGTTCTATAGGGTTGAATGATTGCCATTTTCCGGAGAAAATGTGTCTTGACTCTTTCTCGAAGCTTCATCCCGTTTTCCCTGCCGGTATTGGTAGGTTTGAATTTTAATTTGTTCTATCCCCTCGTGAAGTTCAGGCATGGGGGAAAAATTTGTATGTGTGAGTTGTGCTAGTTAGTAGTTTTTTCCGCATTTCGACTCTCCGTCATCCCTTATCAGGTATTTTCTCACCATCTCATTTGCATATTTCTCTATTTTTCATACATTGAGGACAATGCGTGATTTAGGTATGGGGGAGGGTTTAGTGTAAATAGATAAAATTAAAAAATCCAAAATAATTGAAAAAATTTAAAAATTTCAAAAATAAAGTCATTTTTTTAGCTAAGTTGTCTTATATTCTTTTGAACTTAAGTATGAGTTGGTGTTAACTTGTTTTCGAAAATTATATATGTAATGCCTTGTGGATAATTCAAACGTAGTCGAGTAATGTGTCTTTTTGAAACTTTTGTCGAACGATTTTTACTATAGATTCCAAGACGGCACTTTTGCACAAGACCTTTGTTGGAGAGATTGTCTAGGGGTGTTATTCGATACCTGTGAGTGAACCCACATGTTGAAACAATGTCGAATCAAACCTTTACGAAAAAGGAAAAAATAGGGAAAAAAAAGATGAAAAAAATTGCAAAAAAGAAAAAAATTGCAAAATAAACTACTTCAATACCCATTGTTCTTATAAAACAAAAATCTTAAGATGATGGGCACAAGTAGAACTGGCTAGTCGAGTTTTGTGGCCTTTGTTACTCGAGTTATTAATTCCGTCTGGGGATTTCAAAACCTAGTGCCCTAAGACCGTCTGGTTTGGGAGTCACTGACCCAAAACTCGCTACATGGGTAACATAGAAAGTCTAAGAAAACAAACATCATAAAGTCAATTAAAAAAATAGAAAAAAATAAAATTTTTGCGAAGTTTGGCTAGATACTTGTCTTGATGGAGAATGGGTCGGTTTAATATTGGTTGAAAAAAGGAAATCTTGGCTATATCTTGGCTATCATTAGAAGAGTCTTCAGGGCATCATTAGAAGAGTCATCTATATCTTGGCTATCATTAGAAGAGTCTTCAGGGCATGTATTTTTCTTATAAAAATCTTTTTGTTGACACCAATGAATGCTTAAGTGAAATTGAGTTTTGACACTTGGTTGAAAATTATCTCAAAGATTTTATGGGTATATCTTCTGTAAACCCTTAGGAGACAACACCCTCCGGTAGAGATCGCCTACGGATTTAACGGGTTGGTAAACCTAAAATTACCCGTCACGCCTATGAAAAGGAGCATAATAACTTAGGATTATTTTTCTTAGTTTGCATTTTTATTTTTGTTTTTACTCGAGGACGAGCAAAAGATGGTATGGGGGACTTAGCAAAAAAAAAAAAAAAAAAAAAAAAAGATGGTATGGGGGTATTTGATATTCTCATAATTTTTACATTTTTCCTTACCTATTTATTGTTATTTTCGTATTTAATAAATTAATTATTTGCTCTTGTAGGTATTTTGTGCAAAAATAAAGAAAATAAAGAAAAGTGAAGAAAAGCAAGGAAGGGCAAAAAGGGAAGAGCCAAAAAGAACAAAAAGGAAAAGAGGAAAAGAAAAGAAAAAGGGGAAGGCTTGGGATGCTTCTAGAATATTCTTGAAAGACTTAATGAGGAAGAAATGATCAAGGGCTAGGATATCAACAACACACAAATCAAATGTATGGTCATGATCAACCCAACCTACCTAATATCCACCTATAAATACCCATCCCCTTTACTTGTAAATCACACCCCCTAGGCTAGGACCCTAGGTTGGATTAGATTAGTTTTCTTTCATTTTTCTTGTTCTTGTTTTAGCACTCTTTTAAATTTTGTAAACACTTATATTTATGTTATGAAAGTTTAGGTTTTTTTTCCTCTATCCTTTTACATTTATGCTTTAGATCTACTTTTCTTAAGTTAGCTATGAATTTCTCTAAACCCAAAGGTGGACCAAATAGTCTTTGTACTACCACCTTTGGTTGAAAGATGCCTTTAATTTCTTAATCTTGTTTTAGTTAAAGTTACTTTTTAGCCTCTTTAAATCTTCATTTTATTATTGGGTTTGATGCCTTAGTATAATTGTTGTTTTGTTCTTGTTGATTTTTATGCTTAAGTAGTTAAAGATTTGATTTTTATGTCATGTTTGTTATTCATTTTGATGTTAGGTAGTGGTAACTGCTCTTTAATTTTTAGATCTAGTTTTCTTGTTAAATTTGGTGTTGTTTAATTTTTCCGGCGTGTTCTTACCTTTTTTGGGCCAAGTTCCGGCATGAAACTAATTCATGTTGGCATTTGGTTGGTTGTTTAGTTAAAATTGTCTGCACAAGTCTTTTAATTTTTGTTTTTGTTATTTTCTGCAAATAATTTCCTTGAATTTTATAGTTCTTGCTATTTAAAATTATTAAAAATCTCATTTTTTTAATTGTCTCCGTCTCCTTCCTTATTTCTTCGCTTCCTCCTTGTTCACCCACCTGCACAAACCCATCATTCCCCTGTGTTTTTATTTCACCATATTTCTCCCATATTATTTATGTCACTCACCCAGCAGCTACTACCCAAACCTCCCTCCTTCGCCTATGCAAACTGCTACACACTTTGAGACCACCCATCTCCGTCCTCACTCTACCCTCTCACTCAACAGATTCACCAGCATCAACCAAACCCAATTCCCCGCTTTCCCACATCTCAACTACTACCATCCTGCACACCAACACCAATTCGCCCCAAACTCCTCTCAACCTGCAACACTGAGTCACACCAATTCGCCCCAAACTCCTCTCAACCTGCAACACTGAGTCACACTGAGTCGGGTCCGGTTTTCAATTCCCCTTCGTCGCGACCTCTTGTCAAAACCACGCTGCTGCCTTGTATCACCGCGGCTACACTGCAATACACCCACCTCGCCTCTTTCTTCCACCACCGCGTTCTTTTCCCTTATTTCGCAACTTAGTCACACCGTGTTGACTCAGTTTTCACCGAGCTGTAGCCGTTTTTCCGAGTCAGGACTGTTCTTCTTGGCCGAGTTGAAAGTTTAGTCGATTTTACAAATTATTTTATGTGTTTCTTTTAATTTAGTTTAGTTTCTCTTAAATAACTTGGAAATTGGTTTGTAATCAATTGGAAAATGTTGGATTTACAGATTGTTGGTTGATTTGTTGTTTTGAGGTCAGCTTTATAAACGAATACAACATGTCAAAATTTCGTAAAATTTTCTGTAAATAAAATAATTTAGTTCCATTTTAATTGTTTTTCTTAATAAATTTCTAGTAGTAATTAAATTAATTTAGTTTTTAAGTAATTTCTAGGTTAAAATAAATTCTAGGTTATTCACCTTTTTATTTTTAAATTTTTTTAGTTCGATTAATTAATAATTAAGGTATTTTGCAAAAATAATTAATCTCTGCGGAACGAACTTATAGATATTAAAACGGCGATCGTGCGCTTGCGATTATTAATTTGTTTATTTTCGGCACATCACCTAATAATTGTAGTATTTTAGTTTTTTATTAAATAGAATTTCCCATGATATTCTTGGAAAATGAGATGTTTTGATTGTGAAAAATTAAAAAGGTAACATGTTTTAGATGAAATAAATAGGATAATTAATTTATATACCAATCCTATCCTATATTTTAATTGTAATGACCGCAAAATTCCGAGTAAGTGTTATTGATGTCTTACTAGATAATTTATATATCGTTATGAAATGAATTTTCTTATTTTGTGCTTAAGGATTTTGACCCGCGCGCTTATAGAAATCGTTGATGTCGTGATATATTTTATGTAACTCGGGTAAATATATTAATTTCGTCTTGACGTTTAGCGACCATTATGTGTACTAGGATATGTGAGAATATTAAGTATTTTATCAAGTTAGCGATACTTTGGATATTTATTGTTTTCGGATCGAAAATTTTATTTGAATGTTTTTATTAATTGTTTTATCGAGAAAATTTAGTTTTATTTAAAAATATTATTTTTCGAATAATATTTAATAATACTATTACTATTTAATTCAATTATTTTAGTGATAAAATGTTTTTCTTAATATATTTATTATTTTATTCTTTATTTGAATATTAGCTTGGCTTATAAGAGAAGCATTGGTAGATATTATTCTAGAAAAATCTAAATGCTAAATATTTATCTACACTAGATATTTTGGATAGATTTTTTTTTTATAAAAATATCTAAAATAGAGATATTTTATCAAACAAAATATATAAGCTATTTTTCTAATTAAAATTATTATTAGCTTCATTTTTATTTCTCTAGCACCAACCTAGAAAGAGAGAAATAATTAGGGGAGGAAGAAGAAGGGGTTTGGTATTATTCCTTAGAGTTTAAATTACTTGTGAGCATTATCAGGTAGACTCTAAACTCCTTTTTATTTTATTTCTTAAATTTATTTAAGAGCATTGATTTATGTATGATTATGAGGATCATAATTTTGAGTAAGTGATTAATGCTATTTTGTGATGAGTGACATATAGTTTATTTATAGAAGCATGCTAATTATGTTTGTAATGATCAACTTAGTAATTTTATTGAGATATGATTTAGGGACATATGTTTATTTTAATTGAGAAATAAATAGTATGAAAAATGGCTTTTGGGCTTTATAGAATAAAAGTAGCAGGGAATATACTTGGGTTTTATTAATTTGTTTGTGTTGGTCTCGGGAGACAGGTGTAGAGGTGGAGTCACCACCTTTCGAAGGAGAACCGGCGGTTGTGATGATATTTTCCAATGAGAGCAAGAAGGCAGAGAGAGATGTGGAATTGTATGGTTGTGTATACGGTTTGGGGTGTGTATTGTGTATTGTATGTGTGTGTTTGTGTGCCTATTAGTGTGTTGTGGAGAGCGTGTGTGTGTTTGAATGAAGATAGAGGAGATAAACGAGAGAGGGAGCATAGATGGCTTCGCCATGGCCGTCGGTCCGCCTTTTAAGATTGAAGGTGTTGGTGTTTATTTGGGGAAGATGGTGATGTGTGATTTTATTATTTTAATTATTTTGTTATTTTGGTGGAATGAATATTAATTATTATACAATATAAATAGAATTATGATATTATTAGAGAAATTATAAAAAATACTACGTTTTCTAAGTTTTTTTGCGATTTTACTATGTTCTGAAAATATTTGCAAAAATACGGTGCAACCAAAATCAACCACATATGCAACTAGTTGCACTGAGTTTTTTGGTTGTATTCGAAGTTAATTTTGGTGGCATTCGAGGTTGATTTGAGTTGATTTTGGTTGCATTTGAAGTTGATTTTGGTTGCATTCAAGGTTGATTTTGGTTGCATGGGGTCGCAGACCCGCCTAAGTTGCATCTGGTTAAATCGAGTTGCAGAAAAACCGTATTTTTGCAAAAAAAAAAAAAGTATTTTAGCAAAAAAAAAGGTATTTTTGCAATTTTTTAAAAAGATGATAGTACTTTTGCAAAAATGTTTTTGAGTTTGGGTATTTTTCAAAAAAGCCCATTATTATTATCATCTAACTTGGAATTCTTTAAAAAGAGAGAGTAATAGATTTAAGCAAATGAAAAACATTGATAAGACACTTGAAATATTATTGGACGCATTAATAATTAGTTGGAGTTATTATTTTATAATAGTCTAACATTTGGAATTATAAAAGAAATAGAATTAGAATTTATGAATTAAAATGTTGGTGAGTTTTAAGAATAAAAGGGAGAATTAAAATGTTGGATTATTTAATAGGATTTAAGAAGCTAATTATGGATAATGGATTAGTTGTAAATAAATTTAAAAATGATATTCTTTTTAATAATAGATTATATATTTCAGATTACATATTTAATCTTTTTATTATTCTGGAAAGAACTTTGAAAAATTTTAATTAGAAAATGGAGATGACTAGGAATTTGGGAATTTGAATATAATTTGTTAAAATAGGAAAAAATTTGATTAGTTTATTAGATGACAAGATGAACTTGGAGATAATGCTTTTAAAATTAGGTAAAGAGAATAAAAAGTGGGATTTTGGAGGATTTTATTAAATAATGGGAAAGTTGGATTTTGAAGAGAATAATTTTATCCGACATGAAGAATTTATGAGGAACAATATAAAAATTTTTGGATACCTTTTTTAAGAAGGGGGAATGGAATAATGAATTATCTTCTAAAAATAACATACAAGGATTTATTAAATTATTTTGAGAGTTTGGAAACTATGATTAATTATATTAGGAGATTAGTGTGGAAGAAAATTTTGGGATTGGCTAATAAATTCATAATAAAGTTTATAAGTTTTTATGATGATTGGAAATAAAAGAATTATTAATTTGTAAATAGCCTAAAAATAGAGACTTCGATGAATTATTAAAAATGGTTGGAGTGTGTAAAATTAAAGGGAATAATGTTATTTGACTTGGAAATTTATTTTGAGATTTATTGGTGATTTTTATTTGAGTTAAAGGATAATGGATATCATATTATAGAATTATTTTAGAAATGTGATTATTTAATTAATAACTTAAGAAAGCGATTAGTGTGTTATTTACTTAAAATACTTCCCTAACTCCGATTTTTACGTACAATATATGGTTGCGATGGTGAGAAAAAGATTTAGTTTTTAAAATTACCTTGAGGATGTAATACCCCATGAATTTTGGAGGTATAGTTAAATTAGATATTTAGATACTGATATTTTATTAAATAGTGTTAAATAGCATGTTGTAATTAAATGGATTTTATTCTATTGAGTTCTTATTATTGAATTGTTGTTATATGTTAGTTATAAAACCATCAAAAAGGGAAGAGACTGTTGTACATAAGGCAAGGGAAGAGACTGCTATACATAAGGCATGTAAGAATAATTGCATTGAGTAGCGTAAAGTCGGACTGAGGCAAGTTTACTATTTCCCATTCTCTTCTTAAAGATGTTTTATTGTTAATATTTTTATAAGAATTTTCTCTCAAGAAAAATTTTATTTTTAAAATTATTTATTTTCTGAGTTTTTAAAAGCATTTTCCTTTTTTGGAAAGATATTATGTGGCTGTTTGGACAAGCTTTCAAAACTACTTATTTTGATAACACAGGAGAATGAGCCAAGAGAGTGTGTTTGGGTAAAAAAGCAAATGATGCTTATTTGCTTCTTTTTGATGAAAACGGGAAAGTACCCAGGGTGGTACATTCTCGTTAACAATCAACTTATTATTATTTCTTCTGTCTCATTGAATTCTATATATTACTTTTTGACACGTTTTTTAAAATATAATTTCATAATTTTTTTTCTGATTAAAAGTTTAAACATAAAATTTTTATTCAGAAAAAAATAATTTTTTTATAAAATTATACTTTATAGGAGCCTCAAAATGCGTGCAAATAGCGAAAGTATACATCCCAGTGGGATGGNAGTAATATTGAGTATTAAAGTAATAGACCGCCCATAATTTAACATTTCATACAAAATAGTTGTTATTATAATACTCCCTCCGTCCCAAATTACTTATATCCTTTTAATTTTATGCGTATTTAAAGGTGCATTGACCGCATAGTTTCGTCTATCATTTATAAAAAAAATTGTGAATAAAAGTTTAAGATTCAAATTTTTATTTACAAAAAAAAAATTAAAAATAATATACGAAGCTATGCGGCCGAATACGCATAAAAGTCAAAGAGAACAAATAAATTGGCACGG
>PHNY01025104.1:324-11362 GCA_003724115.2 Anethum foeniculum | reverse complement strand
CTGAAATATCAGTATTTGCACTATCAGGATATGCAGAATTATCAGGATCTAGCTGTTCAGCATATGGTACTTCATTTTCAAATCTTAGTTGATCATGATCATCAACATCTTCTAAACCTGTAATTTTTTTATCATCAAAAGATACATGAATTGATTTCATGATCACCTTTGTCCTCAAGTTGTAAACTCTGAAAGCTTTTGTTGACGGTGGATAACCAACAAAAATCCCTTCATCAGCTTTTAAGTCAAGTTTTGTAAGCTGTTCTGGATGAGTTTTGAGAATAAAACATTTANTGTGAAAGTACTTCAAATTTGGCTTCTTTTTCTTCACCATTTCAAATGGTGTCTTACCATGCTTGTTTATCAGAGTTGAGTTTTGAGTGAAACAAGCAGCTTGCACAGCTTCAGCCCAAAAATAAGTTGGCAGCTTTGCTTCTTCAAGCATGGTTCTTGCAGCTTCAATAAGAGTTCTATTCTTCCTTTCCACAACTCCATTTTGTTGTGAAAGACCTAAGAAATTTATGAGCACAAACATTTTCTATCTTAAGATTCAGGATTGAATTTTATGTCTTGAGTCTAATATGTTCTCTGTACATTTTGTATTTTGTTTAGGCATCATTGAGAATGAATTTGTGCTTCATTTCACAAAGCATAAATTGGGGGAGATCGTTAGATATTGATTCTCAATGATCAGGAGAAGTTCAGGATGACTGGTCAGGATTTGGTTGCTGACGTCATCAGTATTTGATGTCATCAAGATTTAGTATGTCATCAGTACTTGGTCTAACGTCAGGATTTAAAGACCATCGGGATTTAAAGACCAGTCAGGATTTGAAGATCAATTATGTTCCTTAAATTGAGGAATAGATTACTGTCGGTACCCGAGATATAGGATCTTGTAAAATTGGTTTAAGATATGTATTATTTGCAGTTAGAAATTGATAGAGCATATCTTAGAGCATAGGTCATCACATTGTGATTAACTCGAGTATTGTTAAGACCTAGCAGCTCTCAAGAACATCAGTATTTCTTAAGAGGGTTTTGTAACAGTTTTTATTAGTAATACAAAGACTGTAATATTTTATATACTTGTTCGAATTATTTAAAAAATTGTATCTAACCCCTCTAAACAATTGTGCTTTACTGGGCAACAACGCCATATTGTCTACTCCTACATGCATATCAATATAGTCCAAAGGAAAGCGCTAGATGGACTCTAAGGCATTCATTTAACAACAAGATTCTACATACTGCCACGTAACTATGGGCCTTCCCTTTACCTACTGCCTCATGCTTATCACTTTCTGTATTTAATTGTTAAAAACATTAATCTCGTATATAATGTGCTTAGCAAATTCACTATTTTGCCAATCTCAAAAATAGGGATAAAAAGATAATAAATAAAGGTTTTCAACATTAAAAGTGATATTCTCATAATTTTTACATTTTTTCATACCTATTTATTTGTTAATCTCGTATTTAATAAATTAATTTTTTGCTTTTGTAGGTATTTTGTACATATTGAATAAATAAAGAAAAAAAGAAGAAAATACAAGGAAGGGTAAAAGAGGGAAGGACAAAAGAAGAAAAAGAAAAGAAAAGAAAAAAGAAAAGAAAAAGGAAAGAGGAATCTTAAGGAAGAAGGCTTGGTTAAAATCAAAGGCTAGGATTAAAACAACATGCAAAACAAATGTATGGCCAAGATTTAGCCAACCTACCCCTAAAACCCTTATTTTCACCTATAAATACCCCTTCCATCTACTTGTAAAAACACACCCCCTAGGCTAGAACTCTAGGTTGGATTAAAATACACCTCCTAGGCTAAAACTCTAGGTTGGATTAAAATACACCCCCTAGGCTAGAACCCTAAGTTGGATTAGATTAGATTAGTTTTATTTTCTTTCATTTTCTTATTCTTGTTTTAGCTCTCTTTTAAATTTTGTAAACACTTCTCTTTATGTTATGAAAGTTCATATTTTTTTTCTTTACATCTCTCACTCTCTTTACATTTATGCTTTAGATCTACTTTTCTTAAGTTGGTTATGAATTTCTCTAAACCCAAGGTGGATCAAATAGTCTTTGTACTACCATCTTGGTTGAAAGATGCCTTTAATTTCTTAATCTTGCTTTAGTTAAAGTTATTTCAATGTTTAGCTCCTTTAGATCTCCATTTTACTGTTGGGTATGATAAGTTAGTATAATCGTTGCTTTGTTCTTATTGATTTATATGCTTGGTGGTTAAAGTTTTGATCTTTATGCCATGTTTGTTGCTCATTTTTGATATATTTGATGTTTGGTAATATAGATCTAGTTTTTATCTTTGTTTTGATATGCTAGAGTAATGGGTGTGTGATTTTTTATTTGATTTTTGCAAGTGGGTGTGTTGGTAAGTTTCTCTATAATTTTAGATCTTGTTTAAGTTTGGTTGTTTTTTTATTTTTCCGGCGTTCTTACCTTCTTTTTTCTGGCCAAAATCCATCTTAAAGTTCATTTAAGTTGGGGTTTGGTTGGATGGTTTAGATATATTTCTTTAGTTTTCCTGCATTTTCTTTAATTTTCAGCATTTAAATTTCTGGAATTTTTAATATTTAAGACACAGTTTTTCCCCTTTCTCTGCAATTTAATTTTCATCCCCTGTTTTCTCTTCTTTATTTTTGCAACTGCTTCCTTCCACCTCCTACAACTCCATGCAACCTTATCTCTCATTTTCTCCATCTTCTCGAATCCTTCCTCTTTGCGAAACCATAAATCATCCCAAACACCTCATCTCCTCCATAACACCACTGCCTAGCCTGCAAATGCCAACCCACTGTCCATTCCTTCCATCCAACCTTCAGCCACAATCTCAACTCTTACCATCGCGATCACTGCAGTTCACCATTCTTCACCATTCACCCTTTTCAGTTCTTGCCTTTTTCACCTTTCAATTCGATTCCAGCGTTCACCATTTCATTGCTGCAACACCGTCACTGTCAAACAAACCAACACACCCCAGCTATAGCTTCATGTTCATCCACCAGACAACACCCTTTTCAGCCTTCAACCAATTCTCCTGCAGCACAGCCGATATTCTCCCATTTCTGTAGCTGCGTCGAACACCACTGCACCAACCAAACCCAATTCGATTCTAACAATTACAGCCGTGTGACTGACTCAGCCGGGTTTGGTTATCCTGTTACTGAGTCATAACAACATTTTGTTGAGTCAAACCACCAAGCTAGCCCGCGAGTTTGTGATGTCTGAGTTGACTTTGAGTCCTGCTATCAAGTCAGGAGTTTACAGCACAGCCGTTTTTGTTCTTCTCTTATTAATATTATTTTCATTTTGTTTGTGTTGCTAGATTTAAACCAGTTTAGTTTGTTAATTCTGGAAAATATAATTGGAAATTTGGTTGTGAAAATGATTGTTGGTTGTGATTTGGTTAGTCTAAATAAGCAAACAGGTCATTTTGGGTTCCAACCCAATTTGGTGGTATGGGCTTAGGGTGACCCAAGACAAATATGAGTTGGATAATAATTGTAAGGGTAGACAATTATTATTGTAATTGGATTGGGTAATAATTGTATGGGTAGACAATTATTATTGCAATTGGATTAGGTATGTCTTGGTGGATAAGTTTGGGGTGGCTATATATACATAGTCATATTGTTTGATAGGTATAACGAATACTTAAGATGTAGACTTAGGTATTATTTGGGAGATGCTTGAGCATCGTTTAGCTCAACTATCGAGTTTGGAATACCATTAGTGTTATTGTTTGATTTTATGCTTGAGCATTGTTTGCCTTAAGTATTGTATGAGTGAATCACCGTTTGGTGAGATTGATGTATTATTGATAATTGTTTTAGATTAATAATCCAAGTTTGGGACGTGGGTTTTCCGCGTCATATATGTATTGTGTGTGTACTCCGCACTGGTTGATTGGATCTCGTATGTGTGTGTGTGTGTGTCAGGTCATGCCCGATTTTCTAAAAAATATTTATAAACAATTAAATAATTAATTTCAAATAAATTAGTTAAGTGGTAATTAGTTAGTTTTAATTTAGATTAAAATTCCTTTTAAATATTGTAGTTAAAAATAAATCATAGATAAATCATCTTTTTAATTTAAATTTTCTTTAATTCAATCAATTAAACATTAAGGTAATTTGCGAAAAATATATAGTCTCTGCCGAACGAACTTTATAAATATTAAAACGACGATCATGCACTTGCGATATTATTGTTTATTTTCGGCACATCAAGTTTTTGGCGCCGCTGCCGGAGACTATTTCTATTTCGCACCTTGATTTTTAGTTTTTCGAATTCATTTTTCTCACTTGTTTTTCTTTTTTATTTTCAGAAAATTAGAGCGTTCGGGAAGTGAACAACCCGGAGAATTTTGCTTGGAAATTTGGGAAGCTTGCTTCGGTAACCCGTATCTCCTAAATTTTCGATCTTTTTATTTTTAAAAAATCACAAAAATTGAAAATTTAAAATCCAAAAAAATTAGTTAGAATTACATAATTGTTGCATCATGCATTTTTCATTTAGGATCACATCATGCTGGATTTTATTTTTTATTTTTAAATTTTCGTACTTTAATTATGGTGATCGCTGGAGGACCCCAAGGTACGTAAATTTAATTCGATCTTATAGATTAGGGCACGTAGTGTAAGCATCCATAGTTGTTTATCGCTTTTATTTATCTCATTTTTTGTTGCATCATTAAATAAACTTTAAGGGCAAAACCCCAATGCAAAATAAGGGAAGGGATTTCATCACTCTTTCCTTGGCCCAAAAATAATTAAATCAACATTTTGCATTCCCTAGCCTTTAATAAAATTAATTAGACTTTGGCCCCTAGGATTTCGCGCTCAATTAGGAAGAGAACCTAGAACGATTATTTCTTTATTTTTCATTCAATTGGTGACTAGGCTAGCGAAAGCTTACCTGACCAATTAAGATTCGGTGACTAGGCTGGTGTTTAGCCTCTTGGCAATGCTTGCATCTTACCTGGCCGAATCAGTTTGAATATATATTGGATTATGAATTCTAGCATTATCTTATCGTTAGGAGTAAGGTCTAGTTTTTTTTTTAGGGAACCCGGGTTAGAATTCTTCTTTCGATTTTTCACCCTTTCTTTTTACGTGTTTTAATTTCCGCACTTATTTGCTACGTGTTTAAATTCTTGTATGCAAGCTACTTAGTTTAGGACCAATTCTGCTAAATTATTTGCTACGTGTTTTAATTAATAAGCATGTTTGTAGCATTTAGGGATCGTTATTACTCCGCACCAATGGCCATGTACTCGAATTATAATCCTCCGAACTTCGAGTTTCAACCTTATTCCAAATTTGACCAAGTCAATGTGATGTCCCAACCTACATCTCAAATTGATCCTTCTTACAATCCCGGTTGGAATAATCACCCTAATTTCTCATGGAACCAAGGAAAATTTTTTCAAACTCCGCCTCCATAACTTCAAACATCGAACCCTTACCAATTTACGAATCAAAATTATTTTCCTAACCCGATTCAAGCTTCGTTGAACCAAATTCCTTATCAAGCACCTTTGAATCCTCCCAGTTTTGATAATTCGGAAAAGTGACTTAATTTCATAGAAAAGGGTATAGAAGCTTTGATTGAATCTCAAACCAACTTCATGAAAACCCTAACTCGAGATAGGTAACTTTTAAATTCCCATGCGCAAGCCATATCTAGGTTTGCGGACCAAGCAACAACATTTGTGAGCTTGAGAAGAATGAGCTTCCTAGTCAACCTGAGATCAATCCTAAATTCCCTTCTAATCAAAGAACTCATGAAAATATGAACGCTATAATTTCTCTAAGGTCGGGAAATAAGATTGATACTCAAGTAGGTGTTGATTCTCATGAAGAAGAAATTTGAACTCTGAACCTAATAATTCTCTTTCTACTCTTGTTCCAAATCTTTCAAAACAACCCATGAACTCCGAGTCCTTCGCTTCTCCGAGCAAACCATCTTTACCTAGCAAACCTTTATCTTCGAAACCTAACTCTGATTTGTCTGTTGAACGAGCCTATAAGCCAAAGGCTCCATATCCTCAAAGACTCCTTTCTAACAAACATTCCACTCAGACGGAGCAAATTTTAGAAGTTTTTAAACAAGTCAAAGTCAACATTCCTCTTTTAGATGCCATTCAACAAGTTCCTTCATATGCCAAGTGTCTAAAAGAGTTGTGTACCCATAAGTGATCCACCCATGTTCCTAAGAAAGCCTTTTTGACTTCTCAAGTTAGCTCAATTCTCTCAAATGAAATTCCCGTGAATTATAAGGACCCCGGTTGTCCTACAATTTCATGTTTCATTCAACAGAAAAAGGGTATTGACTATACTGATATATTTTCTCCCGTTATTAAGATGACTACAGTTAGAATTGTCCTATCTATTTTGGCTGCAGAGAAATTACATCTAGAGGAACTAGATGTTAAGACCGCGTTCTTACATGGTTATCTTGAGAAAGACATCTACATGGTTCAGCCAGAGGGATTTCAGGTATCTGGGAAAGAAAACCTTGTTTGTAAGCTTAAAGAAGCTTGTATGGTTTGAAGAAAGCACCAAGACAATGGTACTTGAAGTTTGACAGCTTTATGATGAAGAATGGGTACACGAGAAGTGCCATGGATCATTGTTGTTACTTTAAACAGTTTGATTCATCTTATATCATATTGTTGTTGTATGTTGATGACATGTTGATAGCAGGATCAAACATGAGAGAAATCAACAAGTTAAAAAGATAGATGTCTGTGGAGTTTAAGATGAAGGATATGGGTGCATCAAAACAGATACATGGTATGAGCATCATAAGGGATAGATCATAAGGTACTTTGAAATTATCTCAAGAGAAGTATGTTGGGAAATTATTGCAGAAATTCAGTGTTCAGGATGTGAAGACCAGAAGTACACCGTTGGCGACTAACTTTATCTCACGAAGAAGCAGTCACCTAAAATGGATGAAGGCAAGAAGGATATGGCTAAAGTTCCTTATGCATCTACAGTTGGCAGTTTGATGTATGCTGTTGATGTAAGAGAGCATTGGGAAGCAGTCAAGTGGTTGTTGGCTACTTGAAAGGTACATTCAAGGTTGCATCATGTTTCAGTAAGAAAGATATTATCTTGGAAGGGTTCTTTAGATGCAGATTTAGGAGGATGTTTGCATATTCAGTTGAGATATCACTTTAAAAGAGAGTTGATTAGCAATAGTACTTTGTTTATGAAAAAATCCTTGGTTCGAAGAATCCTGCGGATATGTTGACTAAGGTGGTTACCAATAATAAGTTGAAGCTTTGCGTAGCTTCAATTGGCCTTCAGAATTGATCGATGAAAAAGGTGCTGCACTAGTTAGAGTTATTGGTTGAAGTATTAGGTTTTACTAGATTTACAAGAGTGAGGTGAAGATGTGGTCAGACTCCAAGTAGGAGATTGTTGGGTTTTGTGGAATCTGTTAATTAAGGCCATGAAAAATAAACTTTTCGGATCTGGACTATAATTTGATTTAGTTTACTTTTTTAGATTTGGACTCTTATTTGAGAGACCCATTTTCTTCTCTTATAAATACTCTTGTAATTGTAAAACTATAACACAACATATTATGAGAGATCAATACAAAATTAGTGCGGCTTGTGGAGTAGGAATTTCCGAACCACATAAATATGTCTTGTGTGATTGTAGTTTATTTTCTTGTTCTTGTTTATTCACTTTGGGGTTTGCTTTCGTTGTTGTACACTCAACAATTCCAACTATGAACTTTCAAAGAATCCATAAGATGTCTGCCAAACACTTCACTTGAAGAAGTTAAAAATACTAACCTTTGATACTAACTAATACAATTGTTTTTCATTTATAACTGCCATAGACATGTTTCTATCTTGAATAGAGAGTAGTCCCATGTTTTCCCCTGTTTTGAGAATAAGAACCGCCTCTAAATCTTTCCCTGATAACCCCCTAGTGTCAATCTAAGGTGTCTTATATCTTTTTGGGATCTCAAAGAATTTATTACTAATAGTCCTTTTTTTTTTCTCCCCCTCTTCGAAGTCACATTTAGCTTTTCTATTTTCTTCATTAAAATTTTGGTACGGTTTGGAAAACTTCTATTCGACGGATTTGAAGTACTAGATACCTGAATTATTTGAGTAGCCAACAAATGTGAACTACTTTGCGAACTTAAGTCTTTAGAGTCTCTAGCCTTCATTTGTCCTGAGAGCAAGAATTAACATGCTTAGCTTGCCTAATTATACCATATTGAAGTTCCAATTCATCATCTCCATTCTCAGATTCCACAGAAATACACGACCCAGTATTCTCTTCTCTGTTTTTGATAACTTGTGGACTCAGGGATACCTCTCTAACTAAATTCACTTTACTAATTAAGGCTACAATAAAGTCCTTTAAACTTACTTGTATAGAAGTCTTACGTGGATGAGGGTGTTGAAGGGGTGAGTCTTTGGAAAAGGTATAATTTTGGTCTAAAAGTCGAGCATTGGTATAGCTGACACCAATAATATGTCTTTCTAACATCTTTTCCTTAAACCTATGGATTAATCTTAGAAGAGTACCTTCATCACCAACTTTAATAAAACCAAAACGTCTATTATTACAATCCAGAGAAGATAATATCCACAATTAAACCTGCTTTTTTAAAAGTGACCCAAAGAGTTTTAAATTGAATCCCATCTGGGAGATTCGACACAAAGGCAATGTTTTTGTCAAATTTAGGTTCAACTTTAAACTTAGGAACAAACACTTTGAGATTAGGGCATTTAGAAAGAGAATCCCGCAATAGAGCATCCTTATAGTTTAGTGCAAGAGAGTCATTATCTTTATAAGAATCCAGGATCCTGTAATGAATTTGCCTCAATTCTTCAGTAATCGTTTTGTTATCACCTTTTAGAACTTTTGCTTTATATCTTTATGGACTAACCCCTTGTGAATTCCATCACTAGATCAGAATTATCAGAGATATTGCCATTCTTATGGATATGATTTAAAGTTTGCTTATTTCACTCTTTTTTCATCAACAACACATCCCTTAATAACTTTTCCTCCTTAAAGTCATTCGAAAGCGAGTCTTCTTTAAATCTTAGTCTTACATTCTCATTTGAGTTATAATCTACGACCATTTCTTTCAATTGACTATCATGTTGCTTATCACCCTTTCTATCCCAGTTCTTGTATTACCGTTTCCAAATCTCTTTCATTTCCTCCACCAATTAGAAGCTTTTGTAACACCAATCCTTATTTACATAAAACGTGTCAGGACCATCTTTGTAAATATTACTATTTTCATCCTTATTTGATGATCGACCATGCATGTCCTCTTCAAAGTTTCTCTCTCATCTCTCATCTCTCAGTTTCATACCTTATTTTGTTGTAACTCTCTTATTATATGTTATATATGAGTTATGATGATTTGATCGTAAAGGGCACATTCGTCATTTTAGAACTATAATTTTATTTGTGAATATTATTAAATAGAAACTAAACATAATATTAAATTGTACATCTTATTTCAGAAATTATAAATGAGGGTTAAGGATATTATTTTTACAATTTTTCCAAAATAATCGAATATTAATTACATATAATAAATAATGTTAAAGTGGAAAAAATAGGAAATATAAAATTTATTGAATTTAAAATTAGAAAAGCAAGAAATTACATGCTAAAAATATAATAAATAATGTTAAAATGGAAAAAATAGGAAATATATCATTAACCAGGTTTATAGATGTTATTTTATAATTTCTACGAAGAATATTATTTAAAAAAAATCATTTAATATAAGAATTCATAAATAATATTTATAACACAGCACGTGCATTGCACGAGTATAAATCTAGTATAGAAAAATATTATTTCAACGAGAAAGCGGCGTATTAAGAATAAACATTTTTAACGGGAGAGCGGATCGATATAAAATCATATTAATTGTTGAAATTTAATTATCATGTTGGAGAATATATATAATTTCACATTTGAATTTCAAAAAATAAATAATAAGTAATGTACGATAATATTAAAATGTAAAATAATCAATTATTTGTATTTAGTGTCAAACGATGATATAGATTAAACAAGAAACCTTTGTCCTTAACTTAAGTTGAAATTATGTCGTATATTTCGTTTAAAATGTTGATGGTGGAATATTTGATTTTCATAAATGCGTGGTTCAGTTAAATTTGATTTGATTTTGATTTTGATATCATCGACTAATTATATTTTAACGTATTTCAAATTATAATTTTTCTTTTTATGTGACCATTTGGAAAAGTTTAAAATAAATGATTTATAACTTAAAATGAATAAGTACTAAATAAGTGATAATTTGATAAATACTTATAAATTGTATAAGTGTTTGGATAAATTACATACAAGTTAGAAATTTTTTTAATTAAATGAACTAAAATAAAGAATTATTAAATATAATTATCTTAAGTCATAAATTTTAAATTGAAAAAACATTTTAAAAAACTATATTTTAAAATCAAAATTTCAAATAAAATGAAAAAAAAGTTAAAAAAGTACGTTATTAATAAATTTCAACTTGTCGTAAATTCAATTCATAAATGGATTGTGAAATAACTATATTTCAACTTGTTGTAAATTCAATTCATAAATGGATTGTGAAGGCTTATTCCAAACATGCCCTATATAAGAGACATAATACTCAGGGTGGTGCTCGTTAAGAGAAAGTCGCTCTAATTCGTCTTGCTGGGCAGCCGATTCTTCCTCTTCTACTCCGATGCCGGCTACAGCAGGCAGGGTTCGTATGCCCGCAAACAACAGGGTACACAGTAGTGCGGCCCTTCAAACCCACCCTGTTTGGCAGGGTGCTATAGGCTATGACCCTTATGCACCTACCAAAGAAGATAACAAAAAGTCTTCTCAGCCTACACCTTCTAATGCTTCTGCTACTGAAAATGCTTATGCAAGCTTCCAGGATTTGATGGCACTTGCTCGTGTGACTAGCAATAGTGTGAATGATTCTCGTGGAGCATGTACCAAGTGTGGACGCGTGG
>PHNY01025085.1:7142-18290 GCA_003724115.2 Anethum foeniculum | reverse complement strand
TATGGAGTCTTCTGACAACTTATTCTTCATAGAGGCATGATCATAAGAATGAACTTCTTTCTATGACTTTTCAACAGACTTCAAGCTTTACTTCCATGTTTTGATTCTTTGTATTTGTCCTATAGTTGATCTTCTGGATTCCTGTGCTTCATAGTTAATATTATATTCCTGATTCTTATCCTAATTTGAGTTAGTTATCCTTCTATTACATAGTACATTACATTTATGCTTTACATTTACTCATTCTATACTTTAAATCTCATTTAATTTCATTCCATTAAATTCACTTCAACCAAATATAATATTAAAATTTTAAGATATATTAATCTAAAACTTAATTCACCGGTATCTAAAAAAATATGAATTAAAAAGTAATACAAATAATATATAACTAGCGTAGAAGCCCGTGCCCCACACGGGCCTGTACATATATCAAAATTATTTTTTACTCGAACCTGAATATATATGAAAAATAAATTATAATTAGAAATATAGTAAAATATGATATCATAATTATATAATTTAATAATAATCTTAAGACTAATTTTCTTAATTTAAAATTTTATAACTAAGGTAAGATGAAATATACTATGTACATTTATTATGTTATTTATATTGAATCAAATTCTAATATTATGTCTTATGTATCAATAAGTAGGACTAAAATCTGATATGGACTATTCAGTGAATAACATATGATTCTAAATTCGAGAATTATTACACCAACTCATTTTAAGTCTTGCATTATATTAATAAAATAAACGCTACCCGAACATGGTTCATAACCTAGTTCGGTCAAGGTTCGCCAGTTCAGGCTCAACTAACTCAGAATTTACATTTACTTATTATGTCGATCATGAAATCATAATTTTAAATGAAATTTTAATTTGTATAAAATTATAACTTTCTGTTCTCAACTTTATTATATCTTTTCAGGAGCTAGCAATTGTAGTTTGCTTTATATATATATATATATATATATATATATATATATATATATATATACACACAGTATATATAATTTTCGCGATAATAGTTATCTAAGTATTATATAAAAAAACAATACACTATATTAGTCTACCATATTCGGATAAAATTATTATACCAGAAATAGGCCTATCAAGGGGTCAAAACATCATAAATCCAAATTTGAAATTATTTATTTTTCTTTAGATTAATAGTTAGATTTTAAGAATTGGAATGATAAATATCTGATTTGCTTGTATATCGGATATCAGATCGAAGGGCCAACCCATATAATAAATGAAAAATATATTTTTTAAAATTTATTTTGAATGAATAAAAATAAAATATTAAAATATTCAAAATTATAATGTCATACACATTAATAAATCCAAATTTAAATTTCAAAGTAATATTATACTACATATAATTGAAAATATATACTTATATATTAATAAATATATAATATGTTTATAAGAATTATAATATATTTTGATCAGATCCTTACATATACCAGATCATACTAAATCAATATCAGTTCCTAATCGGATCGGGTCCTTATCGGGTCAGATATTTTTTCAAAAGATCAATATCCATTTATTTACTTATAAAACTGATTCAATATCCAATCCATTGACAGGCCTAATCACAAACTATCCAGTTAGGATAATGAAAATAAGATACTAGCTATTCAGTTTAAATCCAAATTATAATACCCGAGAATGCGTTATATCTAAATAAAATAATACTAAACACAAATTTGGACTTGAAAAAATAAAATGATCCCAAACTTGAGTAATAGGTGTTTTGGTTCTACCCGTTTTACACTTAAATTAATATTTGACTAATTCAAAGTATAATAAGAGATATAATACATAATAACAATTAACGATATAAGAATATAAAAAATTCAAATGCAATAAAAATTTAAATTCTTGAATTTAGAGGGGATATGTATGATTGTAACCAGCTGAGCTACTTAGTCTTTTGATTTGCAATTAAAATTCCTATTACCTAAACCAAGTTTCTCCTTCGATCATATCATTCTTATTATTTTAGCTTTTTAGTAAAAAACTTATATATTAATAAATATATAATTTATTTACAAGAATTATAATATATTTTGATCAGATCCTTACATATATCGGATCATACTAAATCAATATCAGTTCCTAATCAGATCAAGTCCTTATCGGGTCAGACGTCTTTTCAAAAGATCAATATCCATTTATTTACTTATAGAACTGATTCAATATCCAATCCATTGATAGACCTATTCACAAACTATCCGGTTAGGATAATGAAAATAAGATACTAGCTATTCGGCTTAAATCCAAATTATAATACCCGAGAATGCGTTATATCTAAATAAAATAATACTAAACACAAATTTGGACATGAAAAATTAAAATGATCCCAAACTTGAGTAATGGATGTTCTGGTTTTACCCCATTTTACACCTAAATTAATAATCGACTAATTCAAAGTATAATAAGAGATATAATATTATATAAAAAATACATAATAACAATTAAAGATATAAGAATATAATAAATTCAAGTGCAATAAAAATTTAAATTCTTGAATTTAGAGGGGATATGTAAAACTATGGAAACTAAAATGAAGGAGTTAGATAAATTATGTAAATCAACATTTTATTTATTAAAAAGTTAAAATAATAAAAGAAAATGGGATAAGAAAAGAGCATGTGACTTATCTAATACGATTTTGAAGTTGAACTTAAAGATCAATGTACCATAATAGTTATGACATGAAATTTCAAATAAAAGATTGAGGATTCGAAACCTATTGTTTACAAAGATTTGTGCTTTTTAACATAAATCATATTGAATTTAGTAATAATTTAATGAATCGTATTTTTTTATTCGAAGGACTGCTAGCACACTCGTACCCACCGAGTATGGCAGTCCACTTACTTACATGTCTCCCTGAATAATCGAACGAACATGTAATCTCGAGATAGTAAACCCCTAAATCACTGTGTCAACTACCCGGACACCCGTGATGGGTAAAGAAATTGTTACATGAAACGTTATAATCAAAAATAAAATCAAATATTTTAATTACGTAGAAAGTCACCACTAAGTCTAAAAAAAGTATAGGCAGGCAAGCCCTATGTCATGGGGTCATGTAATACGGACCATTTTCCCCGTATTTTTTTGCCTCGAGAACCAAGATGCCATACACGTGACACGTGTACGCAGGAGATTTAGAACTCAAAAGGTAGCCTATTTATTTATTTTATTTATTTAATCTCGAAAGGTAGCCACTTAACAATTAATAAGTTAGGATAATATGTCTTTTTCCTTTGAATTATTTTACCTAATCTGTACTATAATAATATGTTAATGGCATCATTCAGCAACCAAATTCTTTTTCTTAGAAAAAAAATAAAAAAGAAAGGTGTTAATGACTTGGATTGTTTGGTTGGTACCATTTAACTATTACGAATGAGTTTTATTTTTAGAGGACGGGAGATGAGGATAAAACCTGAGGAACTTAATTTAATTTGTTTTTATTATTTTCATTTTTGTTTATATAATTACTTATATTTAATATAAAATTAATCATCAATATACTTATATAAAGGAGAAGTCGTTGGCGTTTATGTGGCGCCTCTCAGATCGTCCCGTTCTATTTTTCGAATCAATATACTTTACGTGGGCGTTTATGTGGCGCCTCTCAGATCGTCCCGTTCTATTTTTCGAATTTTCTCAATTATTTGAATTAAAAAATATTAGAAATTACAATTACCTAAAGTATAGCTGATAAGATAAGTTAGATTCGGATTCTATCTCTTAGATTAGTAAACACCAAGTCATATAATTCTACAAGGAAACAAATCTCAATCTTTTATAAAATTATAGCAGATAAGATAAGTTAGAATCAGATAAATATATAAAGTTTTAATTACTTTATATTCTCCTGAACTTTCCTCTTAAATCAAATTACATTCTTATTATATTATTCTAAAATTTATCTACTGTATTAATAAATTTTCCACTTAACTCAAGTTATCAAATTAACATCTTATTATTCTCCTAGGGTTTAGGGTTTAGGGTTTAGGGTCGGGTTTAGGGTTTAGGGTTTAGGGTGGGTTTAGGGTTTAGGGTTTAGGGTTTAAAGTTACTCTGCTATATCAATAAACTTTACACTTAACTTAAATTATCATCTTATTAAGTCAAAAGTTAATTATCTTATTTTATCTTAAACTTTCTCCTTAACTCAAATTACCATATTATAATTTTCCTAAAATTTTTCTATCAGATTATTATTCGCTAAAACTTTCTTTTCAAGTCAAAGTTCTTATCTTAGTACTCTTTTGAATTTGAAGCCTAAAATATAGTTTAAAATAGAAATAAATAGTCTTATATATACATAAGTGTAAATCGTTTGGCTTAAAAAAAAAAGTAAATTGTTAATTAGATTTTTCATTAGCGCTTGTATTTGAAACTTTATTTTATATGTCATGATAGTTCTGTCACTATTTTTTTTGGCAAGCCTTTAAATGTATATTATTATTTGATTGATTTTATGATTTTGGAATGCATAATTGATTTTATGAATTTCGAATACAGCCTTTTAACCGAGAGAACGGAGGATGTTGTAGGTTGGTTATTTTTAGAGGTTCATTTTATTATTGAGACTATTTAATTTTAAAGGTATTATTTGATATTTAAATTTAAGTAATTTATATGTGTTACTTTTATTAGCACTTGTGTTTCAAACTTTATTTTTCATTAGTAATTTATGATTTTATATTACTTGATTAATTTAATGATTTTAGAATGCAGTTTTTTGTCTGAAACTTACGGAGGATGTTATGGGTCAGTTAGTTTTAGAGTTGATTGATTTTATTATTTTAGAATGCAGCATTTTGTCCGGGAAGAACGAAGGAGGATATGGATCAGTTAATTTTGAAGGTCAAAGTTGATTGATTTTATTATTATAGGATGCAGTATTTTGTCCGGGAAGAACGGAGGATGATATAGATCAGCTAGTTTTAGAGGTTCATTTCATTATTGATGCTATTTAATTATAAAAATGTATTATTTGATATCTAAATTTAACTAATTTATGTTTAATTATTTATATTAAATATTGTCGAAAGATATATTAAAAAGCTGTTGTATTGCTATATTTAATATTTTTTAAAAAATTATTACTATATTGCCTCCGCGAAGCGCGGCTTATTGTCCTAGTTATCTTAAATACATACTCCCTCCGTCCCCCTGAGTAGTATACATTGGGGAATGGGGGCTCGGCACGCATTTTAACGTTCATTTATAACATAACTTCATAAATAATTTTAAATTTTTTTTTTCTAAATAAAAGTTTAAAACTTGAAGTTTAATTCAAAAAAAGAAAATTTTAAAAATGATTTACGAAAGCCTACTTTATATTCACATTAAAATGCGTGTCGAATATTGAAAAAATTATGTATACAATTCAGAGGGACGTGGGGTGTATTAAAATATTATTTTGACATTTAAATTCTAAATTAATAGAAATTGTTAATACAAAAAAAAATCAAGTCAAACATATTAATTCCCTCAAATATATAATATCATGAGTCGAGAAAATGACCCATTTGGGAGTCAACTTTTACTGCCCGTTTGGGAATCAACTTTTAAGTTAATTTCTTACTCATAAATAAATGTGGCTTATAAGTAATTTATAAGTTGATTTCTGAAAATTATAATTATGTGTATTCTTATTTTGTAGTTATTTTGAATTTTATACTTTTGACTGGATTAAAATACTTAAAAAGCTGTTTAAATGTAATTTTTAGCACTTTATTATTATATTAAAAATGCATATTAAGTTATAAATAATCATAAATTTATGCAAACTGAAAATTAACTTATAAGTCAAAAATTACTTATTCCATACCAGTCACTTGAGATAAGGAAATTTTGAAATAAGTTATTTATGAATTGTATGTAATAAGTGAATTATATAAAATATGTAATTTTCTACTTATAAATTATTATCAGTTTGGATAAATTTATTACTTATTTATAACTCATTACATACAAAATCAACAATATAATAATAAATTATTAAAATTTACATTTTTATAGTATTAAATATATTTTTGTGAAGTTAAATCGTAAAATTTAAAATACGTATAGAAATGATGTTCCTACTTTTAAATTAACTTATAAGTTATTTATAAGTATCTTTTATTTATTAAACATACAATATAATATAAATTATTTTAACCTAAGTCATCAACCGAGCTAGAAATGAGCTCGCAATCAAACTCGTTTTCGTTTATATAAGTCATAAGTAATTTATTTTAAGATAATCCAACTGTAACCTAATGATATTTCAAACTCCAATCTTGTACGGCCAATTAAAGGAAATTACAGTCTATGTTTGAACTATCGATGTACGGCCTGACTTTATTCTGACTTTAAAAATTTTGATTTTTAATATGGATCGAATAAGCTTTTTTAAAAAAAAAAAAATCAAGATGGTTCGGCTTTCCTCTAAAATGTGAGGACCGTAGACAGGGCCTGATCGGGATGACGGAGTTTTTATTCGGATTTCTTTTATTTATATATTAATACTAGTTTATATTTTGCGTCTTGATTTATGTGAGTAGTTTAGATATTTAAGGAAATAATATTTAGAGGAAGTAGTTTAAATATCGAAGAAATTATATTCTTTTATATTACATTTTACGATTTTGATTTATTAACCTTAAACCGTAACGATTGTTTCGACAACCAATCAATTATATCATGTTTTACTTCTAATAGTATAATATAGTTTTTAAAAATATCGCATACTTTTAAATTTTATATAAAACATCGGATTTTTATCTGAGAAATAGACTTTTTTAAGTTCGGGTTTTTTTCTGGGTTTTTCCGGATTTTTTAGGTTTTGGGTCGGATCAATTTTTTTGAAAGAAAGATCCATTTAAGGCCTGCAAACCGGACCGAGCCTAACCGAACTTTTCAAATATTTTTATTGATAGTATCATACATTCATACAAAATTTAGATTTCAAAATTTTTGAACATGTCTACTTTAAACCACGTAAGAAAGGATATAGGAGGATGAGAACTGGGAAGTATGAAGGCCTCTATTATTGCTTCAAGTTTTTACCTATTTCTAGCCGCATCATCATTTTTAATTAAGCAATTAACATTTCACATACATATATATATAGTTATTATATAGGATAATGGTTGTAAAAATCGGTAATCAGGACTAATCGATTTAGGTACCGATTAGAAATTAATCGGTAAATCGGGGATTAATCGGAACAAAAATCGGATGTATTTTAATAATATTTAATATTTATATATAATTAAATGATTACTAAATATTAATTGAAATTAAAAATATCTTTTTAAATATTTAAATATTCAAGTTCAAAGATATATTTATGCAAATTTGTCTAACTTCATATTTCATGAGTCTATAATTATGTTATGGAGTATATATTATTCTTTTTTTTAAAATACATACAATTTTTTAATATATAACGTGGTTTATATACATCAGTGTGGTTTTGTGACTCATCCCGGTTAAAAACAAGTTAGTTTTGGGTTCTGGCTTCTGCACGTGGTCTTCTCCTTCCTTCATTTCCTACACCATCTGTTCATCTTTTCAACTTTTCTCCGCTTCCGCTCTATGTAAAAATTTCTCCGATTTCTGCCAACTTTGACCCGATTTTCTCCGATTTTGACTTAATTGACCGGAAAACATTTTTTCCGGCGATTTTGCCAAATCAGATCGATAAGTCTCCGATTACCGATTACTAGCCCGATTAATCGGCGATTTGTCCGATTTTTAGAACCATGTATAGGATGACATATTTCTTTATGATTTAGGAATATTATCTATAAATTATAATTATACCAGTTTTATGTACCGGGAGTCTAGTAATTTAAAAAAAAAATAAAGATTACGCTATTTTTAGTACAATGTGAAATATTAAAATCAAAATTCTTTCATACTAAGGGTTCGTTTGAGATTTCTTAAAAAAAGTAACTTATGACTTGAAGTATAAAAGTACCATATAAGACGTTTAAAATAAATATATATATGATCCAATATATAATACGTTTTTATATTGGATCATTTACATTTCTCTGGTCCTTATTATAAGTCGTTTAAAAGAAATATATATGGTCCAATATATAAGACGTTTTTATAAAAACTAGGTTTATTTATTACCAATACATGTATATTCATACGAGTCAAACTAGAAGTACATAAATATCATAAATTCGACTCCTCTTTTCCTTTCATCTTTTTTAGAAATCTTTTACCATCAGTACTTCATTATTTTGTTATATATACATCTCTACCATACTATCTTTATTGTACTCAAGTTTTTTTCTCTCTATAAGTTTCGAAATATTAAAATGAAGATCTTGAGTGATGAAAAAGATGACAAAAATAAGGTTGTATTAATCAATGGCTCCAACAATTATTGGTTTGACCTAAACAAGTCTATAATGAAAGAATTTGTTGATGAAGATAGTGAAGATGACAAAAACTATGAAAGAGTTTGTTGATGAAGATGGTAAGTATAAGGTGACAGAAAATAAAGTAGTAGGAGGAAATGCAAAATGTTGGATAAATCTAAATGAGTTATCTCCGGATGAGAAGTTAAAACTTTGGATGAAAGAACTGCAAATAAGCATCTTTATGTGATGTATAAAATTTATGCATCTTTATGTGATGTATAAAATTTATGCATCTTTATGTGATGTATAAAATTTATTTCCCATTTGTGTTGGGAGTACAGGTGAGAGCTACGTTGACGATGAAGGTGAAATGAAGGGAAAAAAAAATTCTTTGCCAAGATTTGGTTGATGCAATTGATTTGAATTCTCTTCACCCTTGACTATACAATTGTTCATATGATTAAGTAGATTTATTTTCCCATTGTATTTTGGTAACAACATGTGTATTTTAATTTCTAAAGGTTATTAGTTGCACTATTAAAATATCTTAAGTTGAAATAATTTGTTATGAGAGTGTTTTTGTTTTTGCCTTTTATTATTCATAACTATCTATTTTTATTTATGGATATAAATTCAGAAAAATAACTTAGATAAAGAGTTTAGAAAAATCAAATCAATCATGTAAATTTAATGAAGATAACTAGATGTATAAATATAATTTAAATTATCTTTTAGAATAAAACTTAGAAATGGAGTTAAGAAAATATCAATAAAAATTGTGCACTAACATTTTATTTTTAGAAACAACTTAAAGAAAGTTGAGAAAAATTAAATAAATCATATTAATTTAATAAGATAAATAGATGTGCAACAATACTTTAAATTGTTTTCACATAAAATAACTTAAAGAGATCGTGATAAAAAAAATCAAATTATTTATGTAAATTTAAATTTGCATATCGATATAGAACAATAAATTATGTTTAGAAAAAATAAGTTAGAGAGTGAAAGTTAAGAAAAAGCAACTTAATCATGTAATTTAATTTAATAAAATTAATTATATGTGTAACGGTATATAAAATTATTTTTTAGCGAAAATGACTTAAAGAGTGAGAGTAGACAAAAATTAATTATGTCAACTCATTCTAGATTGATAGATTTACAAGAATTTTTTAAATTATTTTTTAGAAAACATAACTTAGAGAGGGAGTTGATAAAAAAAACTGTACTCTTGAATAAGATAAATAGATGTTGAAAAAATAACTAAGAGAGTAGGATAGAGAAAAAAAATTAATTATATCAACTCAAAAAAGAAAAATGGATATAAGCAGAAATTTAAATCATTAAATAAAAAAATAACTTAGAGAGAGAGAGAGAGAGAGTTGATAAAAACAAAATACATTTAAATTGAACAACATAATAGATATACAACAAGAATTTAAATTATTTTATAAAAATATAACTAAGAGAGTGAGATTTTAGAAAAAAAAAATAATTATGTCAATTCAATAAAGATAGATAGATTTACCTAAAAAAAATTAGATTGTTAACTAGAAAACTTAAACAGAGAGTTAGGAAAAATTAAAATTAAACATGTAAATTGGATAAGAAAAATAGACGTATAAAAATATTTTGAATTATTTTATAAAGTGAGAGTAGAAAAGCATTAAATTAATTATGTCAACTAAATAAAGATAAATAGACATACACAATTTTTTTAATTATTTTTAGAAAAAATAAATTATAGAGAGAGTTGAGAGAAACAAAATTAAACATTTAAATTGAATAAGATAAATAGATATACAACAAGATTTTAAATTATTTTATAGAAAAATAACTAAGAGAGTGAGAGTTTAGAAAAATAAAATTAATTATGTCAACTCCACAAATATAAATAAATATACGTAAAAATTAAATTATTAACAAGAAAAATAACTTAAAAAGACAGTTGAGAAGACTATGCCATAATTGGGCTATTGTAATGCCCATTTATTTCAATTGACCAAAAAAGCCTTACATTATGTCAATTGTAACACCAAGGCGTTACATTTATGAGCATTACTGTAATGTGACACTTGTTTAATCTATTGTAACAGTGAAAATGCATTACATTATCCTTCTACTGCAACAATGTAATGCCCAAATGTAAAAAGTAAGTGTTAAATTAGGTAAAATCAATATTGCACAAGTGGGCCCACCATGTGGGGCCCGGTCTCTCTTTTGTTGTGGAGGCCACATACCCTATTGCAATACTCTGTTCTATCTATTGTAACACCAATTTTAAATTCGTATTATATCATATACTATATGTTAGAGTAAAAATTAAATCAAAAAATAATTTTAACTTCAGTTTTATGATAATATATTCATTTTTATATTTTTTTTTTAAATAAAAAAGTAGCTAATGTAACACGATGAACTGGTGCTACATATTGTGCAAACACCGTCTCTCATGCAACACTAGGTTCACTGCTAATGTAATACGAATTGAACCATGTTATAATAACACTAAAATTTCATAGATATTGCAATGAAATGCTTTTAAATGCTTTTAAACAATTTTCACATCTAAAAAATTAAATTAATCATGTAAATTCAATAAGATGGATATATGTACAACAATATTTAAATGATTTTATTATCTAAAAAATTAAATTAATCATGTAAATTCAATAAGATGGATATATGTAAAATAATATTTAAATAATTTTCACATCTAAAAAATTAAATTAATC
>PHNY01025007.1:1420-12080 GCA_003724115.2 Anethum foeniculum | reverse complement strand
AAACTTGCTTAGTGGCCTTCTTATATAGGTGCAATTTTCTCTCTTCGATTTGCACTCCTCAACATTTGTTGTTCACCATACTATGACAGTGTGCAGTCATCCACAAATTCAGTTTCATTTTGAGAGTCCTGTTACTTAATTTTATTAACTTATTGACAGATTTTTCCGCATTTGGCTGAATTTATTGAGTTGCCATAATTACTTGAAATATCTGAAAGCACTAGATTTTATATTAACACTGATCGCCATTGTAAATACAATTTTTAGCTTGTCAGAATTAACAAGAAGACCGTGATAAGTGTTCAAGTATTAGGTTAGGACTTTTTCCGGTGCGTAATTAATTACTTCTGGTAAGTGGCCAAGAGAGAATACAGACAACTCCCTCTCTCCCCCTCTCTACAAATAATAATGTTTTAAAATAGAAAGTCTTTGGATGATACAAATTGCGCAACATGCCTTCAGGGATTGATTATCAATACTCCAAGTAAACACAGATATGTCCACTATAGGAGTAATCTCATTTGGAGAAGCATCTAGAATAACTGAAATGTTAATATCTGCATGTAGGTAAAATGATTGAGTTTCCTTGTCAAGCACCTTGACTGCCTGGTTTGGAAAATCAAATGTAATTTTGTATTGCCCAAGAAATTATTACTGTCCAGAATGCATCTTCTAGATCCTAACTTGATTCTAGTTGGGCCATGGGTGATAAGAATAATTTAATTATCAACAAATAGTAATTACATGTATAACTCCCGCTCTAGAAGTTGGAGATACTAACTACGATTTTATTTCTTTTTAGTTCTGTTTTGTGGCTACTTTCATCAATTTTGATATATTTTCCATGTCGTTTACAAGTGGTCTTGCTCTAAAGTTAACTGAAATTTTACTTTTTTCTAGGTGGTTTAAAAAATCTGCTGAGTCGTTCACGAAAGTACCTCTGTTTGGAGCTGTCTCAAACCTCAGGCTGGCTGTATCTCCATTCTGTGTAATATTTGCTATTCTCTGGGCAGTGTACCGGAATGCTCCCTATGCTTGGATAGGGCAAGATATTCTTGTAAGGATATATCGTCTGTTTTTTTTAAAAAAATTCCTCATCTGTTGGTCTTTATAAGTTTCATGGGCACATTATTACAAGATGTCTCGTTAAATTATTAATTAATCAATTAATTGGATCATACAATCGAATCTTTGGTAGTGATACTTATACAGTTATGCTGCTTTCCTCAATCAGGGTATTGCATTGATAGTTACAGTGCTTCAGATTGTCCATGTTCCTAATCTCAAGGTAATTTTCATACTAATCTGTAAACTCCTCTCCCACAACTTTCTTCTCCAAGTTACACTTGCTTGGGCTGAATTTCACCTCTATGATTGCAAGTGTTGCCTTCTGTAAAAACTTAAATTTTCTCTTTCTTTTTTTTTTTTGCAAATGAAGTCACTTTTATGCTTGAGAAACAACCTTATTGATTGCAAGTGCTTACATGTTTGTTGAAGTGAAAGCGTGCTTCATCGAGAATTTAATTATACACACTCATTGTACATTAATCTTCTTCTGATAGGTGGGCGCAGTTCTTTTAACTCTTGCCTTTTTGTACGACATATTTTGGGTTTTCGTTTCCAAAATGTTATTCCATGAAAGTGTGATGATTGTGGTAAGTAACCTTGTTTCTGCTTTTGCAAAAAAAAAAAAAAATTTACAGATCGTACCCAACCATTAAAAGTCATCATGCTTTATGGGGGTTATATAGTAATTTTGGATATTTATACATGTATAGGTAGCTCGTGGTGATAGGAGTGGAGAGGATGGTATTCCAATGCTGCTTAAAATCCCTCGCATGTTTGATAAGTGGGGCGGATATAGCATCATCGGCTTTGGTGACATTCTCTTACCTGGATTGCTGATTACATTTTCACTTAGGTGACTCCTGCAGCCTTATCTATTAATAGATCTAATTTTATATATATATATATATGATCCAAAATATTTGAGATTTGATATGATTATTAGAATACTGTTCGTGTTGCTATTCTTTTCATGATGGTATGAAGAAAACACAAGGAACAATGATAATTTATTAGTTTGAACTTTGAACCGTCTTCGTATATTAGTTACTTTATTTTAAGTGCTGTCATTAGAAACTGCAGCGTGCATCTAAATGTTTGCTTAATGGTTATCTCCAAAAGGTCATAATGCTATCTGGAATTCATTCATTTGTTATATTTTGGGGTAGGATGATTAGTTTAAGCGGTAAATTATAAAATATATAGACAGCATAGTGCTTCAAGTAGCAATTTTTTTGGACATACGATGCAACTTACTGGTTCCAATTATATACATATCCTTACACAGGTATGATTGGCTGGCAAGTAAGACTCTTCGATCCGGATATTTTTTGTGGGCAATGTTTGCTTATGGACTTGGTAAGTATCAGTTTATATATGATCAAAATCGGGATGCTGTTGGATGTTGTTCATTTAAGACTTATTTTTCCCACCCGTCATTGCGCTGCATATGTAAAATTTGACTTGTGGCATGCAGATCATGTATTTATAGGTCCCATATCATATTTCTCTGGCACCATTTTACATTAAATCCTGTGTAATGTGTGGGCATGTGAATTATGAGCACAGAAAAAGAAATATTATCACACGCAATTAATTTTTCTTATTAAAAAAAATTTCTAGTGGTATATGATGCTTGGTCACAAAAACAATTCCCAATCCTCTATTAGGGTATGTATATCTATCATAGAACATCAGACTAGTTGTGGCTGTTTCATTCACCATCACCTATAAGCAGCCTAAATTTTTAAAGCAGTACACGGATTACTTTTCTATGCACTGTCCTGTATCCCGTTCAGTGCTACACGGAGCATGTTAGTTTGATCACAAGATACTTAATTGTAGAAAACACATAGCAGGTCTTCTGATTACCTATGTTGCATTAAACCTGCATGGAGCATGTTAGTTTGATCACAAGATACTTAATTGTAGAAAACACATTACAGGTCTTCTGATTACCTATGTTGCATTAAACCTGATGGATGGCCATGGTCAACCGGCTCTGCTATATATTGTCCCCTTCACACTCGGTAAATTTATCTTCGTCTCAAGTTTTGATGCAATTTTGCTCTAAGGAACATAATTGGGACGCAGAATAATTGACATATCACAACTTTTTGCAGGCACATTTATGGTGTTGGGAAAGAAGAGAGGAGATTTGAACCTCTTGTGGACAAGGGGTGAACCGAACAGGTCCTGTCCACATTTCTGTCTTCCATCCAATGATCAGATCGATCAGGAAAATTAAAACTTTTCTATCGTTAATCATGTGTATTATAGTATCTGCGTAGTATCTAGCAGATCATTAGTATTACTCTAAGAAAAAGATTGTTTATCTAAGGGTTGCCGACTAACAACTTTATGTACAAAGCCAGTGTAATGTGTTCTAGATAATTAAACACTCGCACACACTTCTTGTCTTTGACAAGATTTGAATCTCGACTTCCCATAAGGGAAATTGAGAGAGATACCAAGCAACCAAGAGGTCGTTGGTAATACAAAATCTACCTTAGCATGGGTGAAAAATGATATCTAGAGTCCAAAAACATTTATATAACGAAAATCATGACTGGAAAATGATTTTGTTAATTTCACGTGGGTGCATTGTGTTGAATATTTTGGGAGCTCTAGCATTTTGTGATATACAGCTGGTTTCATCTAACTGCTGCTTTCAGCTCAAACTCAAAAGACCAAACTATTTGGGGAGTAATATTTACTAAACTGTTTGGTAAAATTTAGCTCTGATATGTTTTATTGAAGGGTTATTATACTTTTGACGTAAAAATCTTTTCTTTTTGTGGAAAAGTGTTTTTGAGGGAGAATCTTCTTATTGTAAAAAACATGCTAAGAAGTTGTATATAAATATAAAGAGGGTTAATTATAACTCTAATGGGTTTTGTAATCTGTTATATTGCCTTGGCTTTAAGCTTTCCTAAAGTTAAAAGTGATAAATAGCTTTACTTTTTAAAGATTATGTCTTTAATCATGGGTAACTGTGTGTAATATACTAATTTCTAATTTCATTCGTTGCATAATTCGTTGTATATGATCAAGGTCCAATAATAAAGGTGCTTCTGTTGATATAAATTTTTCTTTTTATGTAATTGCACAAGACCAGTATAAATTATGAAATCATGGATGGAGGATGAAAATCGAACATGTAATTTTTCGCTAAACTTTAATGTGATGAATTAGGAGCTCATCGATTTTTCATAAATGATAGGATAGGAAATTATGATCCAAATTTTTGTCACTTGAATCGAAAATATTTATCAAACTATGTTAAGATAATTCAATAGTATTATGATTTCGGTCAGTTATGGTTAAAAATTATTCTTGCACGCTAGAAGAATGTAGGAGTGTCCCCGCCTTTTTATCGCTCTATACAAATATTTAAAGTTTTTATTTAGGTTAGAAATGTCATTATCTTTAATTAAGAAATTAACAACACTGACACTCTGTAGATAAGATAAGAAGGGAATGAACTAGAACCTGTCAGTATCATACTTGTGCACTTTCCAGAACCCGTTTGTCTAATTTGTCTTTATTATCTTCTCACTCACTTTGTAATATAACCGCAAAAGCCTAGAACACTCCTGCATTGTACAAGTACTTAACTTTAATTATTTACTAATTATTCCCACTAATCCAAGATTATATTAGAAGTTTCAAGATCTCTGACACACCCTACTTTACCTTTAAAATACTTCACCCCAGACCCTCTTTTTGCTCCCAAGTTCACAACGTTTCTTTAATTACATTGTGTCCAGAGAGAGATTTGAGTGAGAGAGATGGAGGGTAAAGAAGAGGATGTTAAGCTTGGAGCTAACAAGTTCACAGAGAGGCAGCCATTAGGCACATCTGCACAAACAGATAAGGACTACAAGGAACCACCAGCAGCACCATTGTTTGAGCCTGGTGAACTCAGTTCATGGTCCTTTTACAGGGCTGGTATTGCTGAGTTTATAGCCACTTTCTTGTTCTTGTATGTCACCGTTTTGACTGTTATGGGTGTGGCTAGGGCACCTAATAAGTGTGCATCTGTGGGTATTCAAGGAATTGCTTGGGCTTTTGGTGGTATGATTTTTGCCCTTGTTTACTGCACTGCTGGTATTTCAGGTTTGTTTGCTCTCTCTCTCTCTCTCTCTCTCTCTCTCACTGTTGTTTGTTCAACATTTGTGTTATTATACTGTTTTAGGGGTTCTACTGGTCCTCTGTGTTTAGTCTTTGTTTATTATATTTTTCTTGCATATTCTTGTATATTTGTGAATTTTTATGGTCCTTGTAAAGTTGTTTCAGATCTCTTGTTCTAAACACTGCATATATGTTTATATATATTCAATTAACTGGGATGTTAAATGTTTATTAAGTTCGCTTATCTGACTTGGTCTTCCTGCAGGTGCTTGTAAAAATTTACTTTTAGTTGGTTTTGTGGGATGTTATGGAGTATAAATATTTCTGTATTTTGTGTTGTTTTTGCTTCTAGGTCGTGGTCTATCAAATTTGCAAATGATTGTTTTTATGCTCTGTGTTGATTGATTCTTATTGCCTGGTGGAAATGAACAGGAGGGCACATAAACCCAGCTGTGACCTTTGGGTTGTTTCTGGCTAGGAAGCTTTCTCTTACCAGGGCTCTCTTCTATATGGTGATGCAGTGCCTTGGTGCCATCTGTGGTGCTGGTGTTATCAAGGGCTTTGAGGGATCTTCGAAATTTGAACTCAACGGCGGTGGTGCTAATGTTGTGAACCATGGGTATACAAAGGGTGATGGACTTGGTGCTGAGATTGTTGGCACCTTTGTTCTTGTCTACACTGTCTTCTCTGCAACTGATGCTAAGAGAAGTGCTAGAGACTCGCATGTTCCTGTATGTACTCCACTTGTTCTTACATGTTACTGTGCACGATTTCAGTCTTCTAATTTAAATTGAATAGACCAGCATATTGACTTTATAGTACTGATCCTTCTATTAGTGATAGATATAGGGATATGCAATATAAACAAGATGATTATTGTTTTCGTTTGATTTGTATTCTGTTTGTTTTCTTCTTCTTTTGCTATTAGTCGTGTAAAAAAATATGCTTGATGTCTAGTGCTATACTGCTATTTGTAACTCAAAAATATAGAAGGTTCTAACAGTAACATTTCTCATTTCGTCACTTTGTTTCTTGCAAATGCTGATTTACGTTGCATATTCTGAAGACTCGTGAGAGCAGAGACCTAAAGACATGTTTTAGGCCCTTGTCATATGCCTTTTTGTTGTGCTGAATTGTGATCTAAGCAATCATGATTTCGATTGTTTAATCTTTTGTGCTTCCATGAGGAATAGAGCAAGAACCATGTATTCTTCTTTGATTTACATGGTTGTACCAGTAATGTTTGTACATCTGTCTCAGCTTCTCTCAATTAGAAGTGGTAGTAGTTTATTCAATCTTATGCTAGTATTCTTATGTGCCTATGTCAACTATTAGTTAATCAGTGCACCAAACAGTTGCTGTTTCTAGAATGACCAAAACAGTTAGTTTGTAAGTGGCTTTTAGGAGGAATATGACTGTATTGAAAACCACCAACTATGCTATTTGGACTTGCTACTAGAGATCCTCTCAAGTTCAATTTTCTGTAGCTTGCTTTTCAACTTGTGAATTATATTTATTGAAATGATATTGCAGATATTGGCTCCACTGCCTATTGGATTCGCAGTTTTCTTGGTTCATTTGGCCACCATCCCCATCACAGGAACTGGTATTAATCCAGCTAGAAGTCTCGGTGCTGCCATCATTTACAACAAAGATCACGCATGGGATGATCATGTAAGTACTTTGTCAAACATTTAAGTTTTTATAAATTTGTTTCTCTTTCTTTAAATATGATACTAATATGCAGTAAATATTTCATTTTCAGTGGGTCTTCTGGGTTGGTCCATTCATTGGTGCTGCTCTTGCTGCCTTGTACCACCAGATAGTCATCAGAGCCATTCCTTTCAAGAGCAGAGCTTGAGCCTCTTGTTTTCGCATTGCTGTGCATTTCTAGTCTCTTCTTTTGTCAGTTCTGTATTGCAAGTCTCAGTGGATGAACTGTGAGATGTTAATTGTGTTTGTAAATTAACTATGCTGAAATTTGAACTTGAATTGTAAGCTTAACTTGGATATTTCATGTTTCATTGTCTAGCTAGAGACCGATCTGAACCAAGGTAGTATAATTGAACTATGGTTTTATCTATATATCCATCGGTGCTTTTGATATCTAAGGTAGTTTGGTTGAAATATGGTTTTATCCAGCTATTCATCAGTGCTTTTGATATACAATTTTTAAGCACCCCTTGAAGACCACTTTACAAATATTAAACACTTGTACTTTTAACAATTTTAAAGATCCCAGTTAAGCATAACACATTTTTATCTCAAAACCAATACAAGATTTGAAATAGCTAAATTTCTTTTCGAGATTTAGTACTTTATACAGAATATATCCTCCTGGAGGAGACGCAAGAAATATTTATTTAGGCCTAACAAAAGAAAAAAGAAAAAAATATTCATTTTGGTAATCAATTCTGATGGCTTACAGCAGCGAGGGATGTATGTTTTAAGAGTGGGCATTAACTCTTAAAAATTAGGGGAGACCGAGATTTTTAGTGATTCTAAGAGTAACTACTATTAAGATTGTCTCGAGTTAAAATAAAGAACATTTTTTAGATGCTCTCCTCCGTGTAGATTTATGCAAGTAACATAATCATTTAATTTTACAAAATTTGTTTTCTTAGCCCTGGTCATTTTCAACGTATAATTACTACATTGTCGGTTGTATTGCATTTTCAGTAGCTTGACAAGTCCAGTTTTCCATTTTCTGCCAAAGTATGAAATTGCAGCTATGTTTCATTGGATTTATATGATTATTGCATGTCTTTGTATTGCATCAGCTGCATTCACACACATACGCAGTTTTTATTTTAACTTGTGTTTTATGGCCTTCATGCAGATGCACCCTGTATATAGTAAATGGTCATTTTAAGTTGTGCTTGAATCCAGTCTATTCGTAAGGTCAATATTTTTTCAAACCTATAATTTCGGAAAGTTGATTTAGCCAATCTAAGACACACCATCGTCTTGTTCATAATATTCACGCGCATACAGAGCCCCTAGATAGAATGAAAAATTAAGCTCTAAAATCCCTTTTCAAGGGAATTTATCCTTCTCTAAACATTATAGGGAAGGAGCCAGAGACCAAATAATCAAAAACAAAATGTGGGTTTTTGGAATCAGAGGAAGATCTGGCTTTTCCTCCAATAACACAGCAGAGGATGTCACAAAAGGAATCGACGGAACTGGCCTTACAGCCATCGTTACTGGTAATCATTTTCACTTGCATATTTCTCTTAACTAGTTTTCCTCTATTTATGTAATATACAAGATTTTGTAATTTTATTGCTCAAAGGGTGATGCATTAGGTGAGAATAATATTTGACATGGAGAGAGACATGCCATCAGCGGATTAATCTTATATGTTCTTCTTGGTATTAGTTTTATCATGACTCAATTATGCTAAACTTGGACTCGAATTTAGGATCAACTAATGGGATTGGATTAGAGACTGCACGAGTCCTTGCATTACGTGGAGTTCATGTAATAATGGCAGTGAGAAATGTGAAAGCTGGTGAAAAAGTTAAAGCAGAATTGCTCGAGAAAATGCCAGATGCTAAAATTGATGTCATGGCATTAGACCTCAACTCTCAGGCCTCTATCAGAAAATTTACTCAAGAATATATATCCTCGTCTCTTCCCCTCAACATCCTTGTGTAAGAGCTATGTATCTTTTGTATAGGTTCTCAGTATTATGTTACATAGTTCTATACTTCTATTATTGACAACGGGGACAAATCTTCCGCATGTTGCAGTAGTTAGTTAAATTTTATTAGTATTGTTCTATTGATATGTAGCAAACAAAAAAATCTGACATGTTTCTTATCCCGTTGAAGTAACAATGCAGGGATTAATGCACCTCCATTTACTCTTTCTGAAGATGGAATTGAACAGCAATTTGCAGTTAACCATTTAGGTCCATTTCTCTTGACAAATCTTTTGTTGGATACCATGAAAAACACTGCCAATGAAAGCGGAATAGAGGGAAGAATTGTCAATGTTGGATCAGCTCTACACGCTTATGGATACAAAGAAGGAATCCGTTTTGACAAAATCAATGATGAAGAAAGGTGTGCATTGATGCCTACATTTCTACAGACACTAGTTATTGAACTTTATGTTGTCAAATGGGAGTGTTTAGAAGTTTACGTATTAACTCATGTTTGCATGAGAACACCTTAATGTTTCGGGATACTTAGTTAATTCATTATTGTAATCTAGCTCTGAAGTTCGACTACATTAAGATTTTTAACTGAAGAGGTAACTATAAATCAAGCACTTGACTATGAAGTCGAATTAAACCTTTATTATTGACAATTACTACCTGTATATAAACTGTAAATGTAATAGTTGCTATAATGTAATATAGTTTACATGGTAAATTCTTTCTAAACTCTGCAATACCTTTGTATTATTCCCCAGTTACAATCCTACCGATGCGTTTGGACAATCAAAGCTCTGTACAATGCTGCACACTCTTGAGCTTGCAAGGCGCTTAAAGGTAACATGTAATTTATCAGCAAACCATGTAATTTTTTTTTATAATCTGTCAGTATTTTATGAGTAATTATTAGCTCTGATTTGTTTCCATATTTTCTTATCTTTAATCAACCGCGATCATCATCATTAATTAGGAGGAAGGAATCAATATTACTGCAAATTCGCTCCATCCTGGCATTGTTGCTACAAGTAGTATGAAAAACCACGGCGCTCTTAACAGTGAGCATTCTAACCTTTTGTGAGTTTGTTTCTCTAAAAACCATTCACAACCTGTAAATTCATTAACTGATATACATACACCTGTTATTGAAATGCCTATTTGCAGAGTTTATGCTAGTGGCTGGGAAACTTGTGTTTAAAAATGTGCAGCAGGTAATTATTTCTCCTACATTATTTTGTAAGTAGTATTAATTAATTACATAACAATAGAACATGCATTTAGCTATAAATTTAATTTCATCTGATCATTTTAATGTTGGTTGCTTATATATAGGGTGCATCAACTACTTGCTTTGTGGCACTGAATCCTAAAGTTAAAGGTGTTAGTGGTGAATATTTCATGGGCAATAACCTAAAAAGTCTAAAGGCTACTACTACCATGGCTAAGGATCCTGAACTGGCCGAAAAACTCTGGAATTTCAGTATAAGCTTGACCCAGCCCCAGGCCCAGCCTCAGGCCCAGTCCAACTAATATTTCATGAGGGTGCTATACACTATACAAGATAAACTTGGTGCTAAATAATGTGGGATATACTGATATGTATTATTCATGGCGACCTGGTTAATTAAAAGTATACATTGCCCAATATACATGTTTTCGGTTTGTTGGCCCTAAATACCCACCTAATGCGCTAAGCACAATAGCTGTGACGCCCCCAAATCCGGGGTCAGAGGATTTGGTCGTCACTGAAATTTCAAATTAATAAAACATGCTTAACAGTTGAAATATAATATCCGACCA
>PHNY01024979.1:2024-13577 GCA_003724115.2 Anethum foeniculum | reverse complement strand
AGTAGATAGCGAATATACTCTAGCTCCTTCCAAGATTTGATTAGCAGATTCTCCTCAGATACTCTTAGTCTCTTACCATTAGATAAAAAGTTTAACAGCTTTTCCTTAGGTGTGTTCCCATTAAAGTGATCAAGAACAAGAAAGACAGAAATCACCTTTTGCAAGTGCTTCAGCTGAAATCACCTATTTATTTGAAAATCTATTTTAATAATTTTAATTATTTACAAATTTTCACTATTATTTAATAAAACATATGTTCGAATATATTTATTTTTCAACAAATTCAACTATGCAATTTAAAAAAAAAATTATTAAAAGGCAACCCGTGCCAGGTTTTAGGTAGTCTATACTATATTATAATAGACGAAACATTGAAAATTTGGTAGTTTGTACCTGTTTTTTGGTATACGCTGATTTTACCTAATTATCCTTAGTTATATATTTTTAAAAAATGAATTTTCATAAAAGTTAATTATACACTATATAAAAAGTAGCATTTTACCCATGCTACACACCAAAAGTAAAATTTTAAAAGAACTAAAATAATTACGGAAACATATATAAGTATCAAAAAATATTATTTTATTATATTTTGTTTTTTTAAATAATTTTATGATATTTTATGTTATTTTTACACAAAGTTCAGTTTAAAATATCCTTGTCGTAATAATCGAGCATAGAAAGCAACGAAATATTTTAGTAAAAGAGAAATAAGCAAATAAAAACACTTTTTCTTTTATTAATACAAAAACATGAAGTGATTTGTTCTTTGTAGAATGATGAATGACCATGCTATATATTGTTAATTGTACCTCTTATGCTGCTGAATAGGTTTATTGTTTTTAGGGGCTGTTGAATGCTCCTGCAGTAACTTGAATTTTTGTTCAATTTTTTCTTTGTCATTTTATAAAAAGTCTTATTTAAATTCAAGAAAAGTCTCAAAAGTATCAAAGTCTTCTTTGTAATTTTTTTTCCTTGTATTAAGAATAATAATACTCCCTTTATCCCAACCATTTTTTACATTTTCATTTTATGGATGTTCATCTCAATTATTTATATTTTAAAACTTCCCAAAAGTAGTAAAATTTTATAATATATAAATCAACTACATCTACCACATTCCTTCACTACACTCATTTTATACATAAAATATTAATCGGTCTCACCATTTCACTTACTTTTTTTTTACTTTTCACCATTATTTTATATTTTTTCTTAACCTCCGTACCCAACCCAATTGTAAACAAACGGGTGGGACGAAGGGAGTAAGAAATAAGAAACTGATTGAGTGATTGATAATGTAAATTTCAAGACATAATTCTGGAAATATTTGAACCCATGACAAATGAATATTCCCATTTAAAGTCATGTATAATGAAAATTTTATTATATTGAAATAACTCGTTGCATGAAACTGATTAATCATGTTACATGAGGATGTAATTTCCTAGCTCACTATATCTGCAAGACCTTCAAGATCCTATAAAATACACATGCAGTTACTAAATTTTCTCTTATAATATGTCAAATGTCAAAATAGATATGAACTTGAAGCTCAGAAAGACTTTCGTTATGTCACTAATCAAAATGAAACTACTAAAACACATATTTTAATCAAATCAGAAAGTTATATAAATTATTTAATAATCTTCAAACTTTTTTCAAAGAAATTTTTTGCTTGATCTTGGAGTTTAGGAAATTATTACAAATACTGGAAATGACCGAGGTCAAATGATCATGCTTGTCATATATTTCTTACCTTTTAACATGTAGTTGCGGCAACAAAAGTTTGTAGCCAAATCATAGAGTACTTTATAGAGAGTACATGTCCCATTAGTGATATATCCTTCTCCACGTATGTCCTGATGACCTGCCAATAAAGGAAAGCATAAATTTTAATTTTCAAGAAGTTATAAATAAATTCACCTTATATTCTCGGGCTAACATTGACAATCATTGTGACAACCATTAACAATAACATTAAATTCACTCACATTTAAGATATACTAACTATTATGTAGATTCATAAAATATAAGAAATGGTTAAAACAAAACATCTTTGGAGGGAGTAAGAAGTGGTAGAGTTTTATTCTCTTAAGTTATCAAATTTCTTGACTTGAGTGTATAGAGTACCTATGTTAAAGCTGACTACCAAAATATATAAATCATTTTGGAGTATAGAAATAGGTGTTTTTAATAACTACACTGGCAACAATTTTTTTTTTCCAGAATATGTATTTAACATACGCACAAATATATTAACATGAGTATTTATTAAATTCCAAAAAGTAAAATATAAGAAATGGTTAAAATTAACAATCTTTAGAGGGAGTAAGAAGTGATAGAGTTTTATTCTTTTAGATTATCTAATTTCTTAACTTGAGTTTATAAACCACATGTGTTAAAGTTAGTTAAAAAAATACAGAAATAGTTTTGGAGAATATTGATAGGTGTTTCCTATAACTACTCCGATGACAAATTTTTTTCCTAGAATAACTATTTAACAAATAATCAAATATATTAACATGAGTATTTATTAAGTTGAAAAAGTTAGATGCTTATATTTAGAGCAAGCATGTGTGTTTGGGCATATTCGTTAGTAAAGAAAATATATAACTTATTGATGATGTACCTCTGAATGTGTAAAGTAGTAATATATACAGCATTAACTCCATTAACAATTAATTCGATGATGGACATAGATTTTAGATTGATGTATGAAAGAAAAAATTTATTGAATGCATTTTCATTGAATATGACTTGTCTGTTTTCTCAAGAATCAACCTTCAGTGATTTACGAAAATTCTACTTCAAAGTAGTTGAGAAAGTAATCATTTATGGGTATTGACCCGCTCCAGAATGGTCGTATGAGGGAAACTATATCGTACTCTCAAATGTATGGACAATGATACAGCATATATATTACTTATCATGCTGTTAAGTTATGAATGATAAAACTTGCAACCCAACACTGTAAAAAATAGCATTTATCTATAGGCACACCTTATAATATGGACAAATCGGCATAAATAGGAAAGATTGATGTCGGCAGTTCAGTTTATTTCCATAATTGTTGGAGCTGGCCAATGACGTATGAAAAGTAACTCCGAAGAAGTCAGACGGATGATGATGAAAACCTAAATCATTTTTCTTTTGATTTTATTAGACAATTAAAACACAAAACATAGGATTCATATATATAATCGAATATACAAAGATAATTTATGCAAGAATAGTATGCCATATAATAAAGAGATACAAAGTGGTGCCTTCAGTGAAATTGATACTTAAAGCTGGAGGAGAATTTATGTAGACACTTAATTCATCAGAATTGGTTAGGTATGATGAAGAATGGGGGAGATGCGGCTTAGATTTATCGTAATGGTTAAATTGGTATAATAATTCTATTATTGAGTTTGTTCTAGATTAGAATGAGAATTTAACACTTTAGATATTTGTATTTAATCAAATTTTTATTAGTTAATCACTCCTCAGTCCCACCCATTTGTTATCGTTTCTGAGACAGTTTCTGGCACGCATTTTAAGGTAGATATAAAATATAGTTCTGTGTCTTATTTTTAAAATTTTATTTTTCTGAATAAAAGTTGAATGTGTAAATATTTATTCAGAAAAAAATTAATATTAAGATACAAAATTGTACTTTATAAGCACCTTAAAATACGTGTCGAACACTCTCTTAGAAACGATAACAACCAGAGGGGACGGAGGGAGTAGTAGTTATTATATTTAGGTAACTTATAAAGAAAAATCAATTGTTATTGAGTTAACTTCAGTTGAGTTTAATGTTGATTAAAAGGTAGAATCTAAATTAAAATAGAGAAACATGTTAGATTTAATTTAATTGGTCTAAATTTTAGTAGAACTTTGGTTGATGCAAAAATATTCTACATTTTTTTTGATTTGGTAACTAATATGTGGATGTGGTAGACTCGAGTATTATATTAAATAAAATTCAAAAAATTCATAATTAAAAGATACATAAGCATATGTAATATACTCTTGTATACATTTATAGTAAATATATATTTTACGGTTTATTAGTAATAACTCTAAAATATTGTTTGCTTAACTAATATATGGTAGACTCGCGTATTATTGTTAGGTATGAAATGCACACAGAGGGGGGCGAATGTGTGTTTCTTGATTTTTCCTTGAAAATTATTTTTGTTAATTCAAAATAAACCAAGTTGTATATTGTAGGCTATTTGAGCTTAGATGGATTAAGTATATTTGTAGTGATAAATAGTTCTACTGTAAATTGCAGATATAAACAGTTATCAAAACTCACTTGATTTTATTCAAAAAACAATTGGGTTGTGCAACAAATCTAAGTTCTTGAATATGTAAGAACTTAGCTTCTACTCGAGAGAATACAAGATCTTTTTATGATTTTCCTATCTCACTCTCTTATCTAGACAAAGGTCTTGTGTCATGCTTTATAGATTAACATGCACAATTTACAGAAATTGCACCAAAATGGATAGACATATCTTCTTAGTGTCCTTTCCATCCTTATCATCTCCTTTCTTCCTTCCATCCTTATCACTCCTCTCCCTTTCATCCTTGTCATTCCTTTTTCCATCCTTATTGCTCCTACTGCTCTTGCCAGATTGACTTGGATTTGAGCCAAAAGATTTAGGTTCACTTTTCTTTTGCTCATCATCATCCTTGTCATCATCATCTATGTTGATAGCGGTTTTAGGCAGCATGCTTTCAACATTTTGAATGAATTTGACCATAATTTTGATGGCTTCTATATCCTCAGCAGTCCTGATCTTTTTAACTTTCAATGCTGACTCCAAGATCATAATCAACTTTTTTTTTCCCATCACACAGTTCTTTGGGATTTGGAAATGCTTCAGCTTCCTGGTGCTAGAGCAAATGTAGGTCACTCGCTTGCTTGGCTTGAGATAGGCTTCTGGAAAAGCTCCTTCATACCCAGACTTGAGTTCTTTCAGTAAAAGATTATCCTCTAGAGTCATCACCTTCACCTTGTTGATGAAGATGTCCAATTCTGAGGCTCTTCTAGACTTCAAGAAGGTGAGTGAGACCTGCATGCATCAATCCACCCAAGCATCTTTGACATTGAACACAATGATCTTGGCCTTCATCATCTAGTTTGTGACCAAAAACACCCTCAGAAAATTTACACTCCTGTCAAGCTCTCTCTTGTAAGTGTGGTAGTTCTGGTTCACTGAGGCTGTCAAGCTGCTAAGGAAATCTCCAAACACCTTGTCAAGACAAGGGCCTTCAGCTGCTCTCTTGAGTCTCTCTTCCATACCCACATCTTGATTTGATGTCTGTTTTTGCTTGGACTCCATCTCCCCCTTAGGCTTGTTAGCAAGTTGTGCTGGTTGGGTAGAGATTTGAGGCCCCACTTTAAGGAGGCTTTCCTGTGGAGAGTTGTTTAAGGCTGTCATGATAGCTCCCAGTGCTACATTGGTCTTCATTTGAAAAGAGTTTTGGGAGTCTATCAATGACTGGATGTCTTTATGTTGGCTTTGAACTTGCTGTGTCAGCTGTGAGACCTATGTGACTAGGCTGTTGTTGGACGCCTGGAGTTCAGCAACTTGAGTTTGTAAGTTTGATATTTGAGGAGCTGTTGATGTACTTGCATTTGGAGGAGTTTCATGAGACATGATTTCCTGCACCACCCTCCTCACCTCTTCAACCATCAAAGCAGAGGGTTCAAATCTAGCTTTATGAAGTTGATCTAGTTTGACCCTAGTGTCATTGTTCTTGGAGATGTGATCTTGCATAATGCTATGCAGTGTAACAAATGACTCTTTTAGCTGCTTGATGTTGTGCTCCACACCTGTATGAGAGAGGGTGGCCAATTTTTCTGTAAACTTAATGAATTGATTCTTGATCTCCAAATTTAGTGGCATAACACTAAAAGAAAACTCAATTTTACAAATAGAAAATTCTGTTGGCATGTTAAGAAAATTCGTTGGTAAGATAACGTGCCAACGGAATGATTACCAAAATGGTTGGTTAGAGTAAACATCATTGGGAAGTAGCTGCCTAACGGATTTGTGTTCTGTTGCTAGACTTAACAACGGAATATCAACAAATTAATAGCAAAGTTTTTGTTTTAGAAATAACCATGCTGCAACCAACTTTGCAACGGAATATTCTGTTGACATTATTAGCAACCATAGGCCAACAAAATTTATGTTGTTAAGTTTAACGTTGTAGTAACAAAGTCCCAACAGAATAATCATTGGTAATTCTAACAATTTTTCAACAGATCATCGAGAATCATAGTAACACTTCGCCAACGAAATATTGGATTGAGAATCAAAAATTTCTAATAGCATTTTGTTGGTGTAAATATTTATATATGATTGACAGTCTTTTTATAGACCTGTACATTTTTATACTATAATTAAGCAAAAGATCACAAAAATTTTTCTTATAATCAACATTTCATTACATACTATCAAAAAAATACAAGTGAATCTGGATTCAAGAGCATGCCTTACTTAAAAAAGATATAAATGAATTGAAATCTTCAAAATAAAAATTTTAAGTTTCTCTAAAACTATCTTCCTGTTGTATACAGTAAACTCGAGTTTCTCATACATAATTCATAAAACTTTTATAAAGCATTTATGTGAAGCTTCTATGCACGGCCATCCATTGCTATGTGGAAAGCCAACATCCAGTCGTAATTTGCTCTCGGGACTCCTAATGCAATAAAACCAAATCTAATCTAGTCAAATACATAGTAGACAAGATAACCCATTTCCAATGCCATATGTGTCAGCTAAAAAATGGACTAAATTGAAGGAAGAATGAAAAATTAATACAAATTATCGTGGTCGTAAAACAATGCCCAGGAATCACATTTCGATTTCTTCAAAACCAGGAAACATGTCAATTGTCATGACATCAATAGCACAAACATATGATCATACGCATAGGATTCATATCTTTACACAACTAATTGTACGAAGTAAATTACAAATTATATGCTTGGACACTTATATGACACAACTCTTATGAAGATTGATCTCAACACTATAACTTACCAATTATATGGGGACCTGAGGTCCACCCCTCCCCCTTCAAAGAAATAGGTAAACAAGATTCAACCGACATGAGGAAACAAAGAAGTAGAAGGATGTTCTAATGGTTCCAGAAACAAGATGGAATACGGTTGAAAGGGATATGTTAAATATATTTAACCAATGTGATATTGATTTGGGATCTCTTAATTGAAGACTGGAATGAAACGAGACAAAATAGAGAAATAAACAAATGCCCAGGGTGTCACCTTGCTTAATTCCATGAAGAGACTATCAATGTCCTGCTTTCAAAAGATGCCACATTTCTTGGTGATGATTGGGAGTTCTTGCTTGTTACAGCTTCATCTTTACCTCTTTTGTCAACCTCCTATTTCAAATCATCTAGTCCAACAATCTGCAGAGGAAGTAGAAGTTTACATAAATCCACTTAAAATAAGATCAACAAACTACATGTTAGGTTCTCAAATTTTTCAAACAATAGGAAGGCCAAAAACATATACCGAATGCAATTGTAAATCAAAACACCTATGTGGCAACACAGAAGACTTCTTAATTAATCCATACAAGGAAACACATCAAAGTTACTTTTACAATTACCTCATGTTTCCCATTCAAACTCAAACAACAGTAATCTTCACTTCCACACCCACCCTCACAGGAATCTAGAATATAAAACAAATAAGAGAATCCAATATTACCAAATAAGATATTGTTATTTATTTTTCAACTCTTTTGTTTCATTTTTAAATGCTCAAAATATTTATTTGATTTCAGTTTTAAAATTTTTAAATATATATATAGAGTGTGTGGCATTCTAGAGAGAACTCCCTTATATAAAGTGCTGTAAAGAACCACTATATATATATATGTAATACTAGTTTATAACCCGTGTAATGCACGAATTTTTTAAAATTTAAAATTATATTAACGTATGATTACTTTTAGAATTATTTTTTTGATGATCCAACAATACAAATATTAAGAAACATTGATTTTAATCAATTGAAAAAAATAACTATTTCGAAGCACTAGTCAAATTAGTCATTGACTATTGTAATCTCAAACAAAATAAATTTATTTTTTTTCTAAATTTTTTTGGAATATCACTAAAATATGTAAATCTTTATATCCATATGATTAGCTCATCAAGAAATATGTTTTAAAAAAAGTGAAATACTAATTCGGGACTAAACAATATTTTGGAGTACTGGTCAAATCAGTAGTTGACTTTTTAATCTCAAACCAAATAAATATACTAAAAATTTAATATCACTAAAATCGATAAATTTTAACATCCGTATGGTTGGATCATCGAAAAGAATTTATTTAAAAATTATTCAGGTTTAGGGTTAGGATTTAGGGTTTAGGGGTTAATGGTAAATCTAATTAATATTTCATCCCGAATTGGTATTTCAATTTATTTAAAAATATTTTTCTACGATCCAACTTTGTGGATGTGAAGATATGTATATTTTAGTGATATTCCCAAAATTTCAGAAAAAAATAAATTTACTTGGTTTGAGATTTTAACAGTTAACGAGTCATTTAAACGAAACTTCTAACTACAGTTTCGTCCCGAATTCGTATTTCGATTTTTTAAAAAATATTTCTCGATGATCCAACCGTATGGATGTCAAGATATATATATATATATATATATATATATATATATATTAGTGAAGTTCGCAAAATTTTAGAAAAAAAAATTATTTGGTTTGAGATTTTATTTGTCAATGAGTCATTTGACCCATACTTCTAACTAGTGTTTCGTCTCGGATTACTATCCTAATTTTAAAATTATATGTTTCGATGATCCAACCATATGGATGTCAAGATATATATATTTTAATGATATTTCTAAATTTTTTGAAAGAAAATCTATTTGGTTTGAGATTTTAACAGTCAACTGGTGGTTTGGCTGATAATTCTAAATACTGTTTCATCCCTAATTGGTGTTTCGCTTTTTCAGAAAATATTTTTCGATGATCCAACCGTATGGATCTCGACATCTATATATTTTGGTTATATTTTGAAATTCTTACAAAAAAACTTATTTGGTTTGAGATTTTAACAGTCAACTAGTCATTTAACCGGTAATTATAACTAGTGTTATAATGACTTAGAATTTTAAATATTATTAAGTTCCTTAAGATGTTGTGCTGACTCATAGATTGGCTCCTACAAATTTATTAAGTTATAATTTGCGATAGTTATTAAAAGGTTTGTCGATAATAAATATTTAAATAATTTTATAGTATGTGCCTTCTGTGTATTTGTGTGAAAATAAATTGAATTGTGTGTTCAAGGTTTTTGAGAAAGCTATGTGTTAAATATGATGATTATGTGATTATGTGTCGTAATTGTGCTCATTGACGTATATAGAAATGAATTATTTGGTCTTAAAATATTTTTATAAAAATATTGGAATTTGATAAAATTGTGATTCTTGTTTTATTATCTCTATTATAATATTAGAGACTTTACAAAGTTATGTTTTTATTTTATTTTGGTTGTTTTGTATTTGAAATGATTATAAAATCATTATTGCATTTACCGACCGCTTATCTTTTAAAAATCATATAAAATAAACCGTACATTCAAAAATTAGTTTAAAAATATGGGTAGAAAGCTAATTTTGCCCTCTACATTTTAAAAATAAAATATTTATTTTTCTTTCAAGTTTGAGACCATTTTTATATTTTGACAAAAATGTTTTTATAAGAAAATCAAAAGAAAACTATTTTCTTTAATTATGAAATTACTAAAATGGCCCTAGTCTTTTTAACCCCCAAACCCCAGCTCTCCCCCTCATTCTCTTGGTCTCTCTCGAACTCTCTCTTTTTTTTTTCTCTCTCGGCCAAAGCATCATACTACTATCTCCTCTTCATTTTTCTTTGATTTTCAAATCAAAAATCATTATTCTCCACTCTAATTATCAAGTTCTATATTGCATGCAAGTATATGTATGTATATCTCCAAAAAGGGGTTTTGATTTTGAAGGTTTAAAATTGAATTGGATGGGGGATTTTTTGTGAGATGAGGGAGAGAAGAGTAGATGAGGGTTTTGGAGGATGGGGATTTCCTTAGTAAGATGAAACCCACGAATTAGAGTTCATCCGAAGAGGAAATCGATCATGGCCATGACCTTAGGGGAGCCATGATCATGGTTTTGTGTTGAATATGCTTTGGTTTGCTTTGTATGTTATGATTTAGATATTGCATGTAAGTAATTTTGTGATTCATGGTTAGTATGTAATGGGTTAGTTTAGTTAGTGTATAATTTGTAATATATTGATCTTAAAGTTAGTAGGTATGAATGCCTGTAAGTTATAGGGTGATTTTCATGGTTAGTTTTATATAGATTTTTGTGAATTGTGTTGTCGAATCCGTTTAGAGATAAGCTGAGTTCTTGTTAAATTCGTAGCTCTTAACTCGTTCATTGTATGATAATGGTTTTGCACTTTATAGGAAGATAATTGAATTATTTACAACTTTAATTCTTTGTGTTTTTCCAAATTCGGCCTGTAACCATGCTAAAATCTGCCGTTTGTAAAATATGTTCTGTTATTTTAGTTTGGTACATGCTGACTTCAAAAATTCGTAGTAAATTCATTATTTTATCTATGACTTTGAAATTTAACAATTTGGAAAGCTTAATTCAGGATCTACTATTGTTGTTTATAGTTCATTAACTAATTCCATGATTTAAGAGTCTCAAATGCTAAGTTACTTCCGAAAACATGGCTGAATCTGCCTATGCAGTTGCTTGTTTTAAAGTTTCTGAATCCGTTACTAAGTCATTTTTAACGAGCCTTACCATTTTGGAAAGGTCTCGAAATATCCTACAGCTTTTATGTTTTAAACTTTTCTGTTTGAGTTCATCTAGGTGTTGTAAAATATCATTTTCCGAGATTGGTTAACTTGCATTTTAGGTTCGATAGCTACTTTGTATGTTATAACTAGACATTTGGTTTTGTGCTAATATATGTGATTGGTAGACTATTCTTGCTATGTTAAATGTATTATTATTTGTTACGTATTACGTGCTAAATGCTAGTTATTGTTTAATAGATTATATATATGAACCTATTGTATGAAAGTGTTGGTTAGTGATTTGATATGTGCTTTCTAGTTTATTAGATTATAGATTTAAGTCAGCATACTTGATGACATACTTGACTTGTGCATATGTACATTGACTTTTTATTTGTATATGTGATAGCAAAGGTGTGTTATATGGAAATACATGTTAGTATATGCCTATTTGAGATTTAGCTCCGTTGCTAATTGTTAAAGTGCGAATTGAATATGTGCATAGTAAAAGTAAATGTTCGTATGAGTTAATTATATACTAGTTGGGTATTATCTTGGTAAGTTATTGGTTTGGTGTCGGTTTATGACCGACTGGTAGTGTGATAGTACAGTGNGAGATGCTGTCAAAATTTCGTTAGGATCCTAAGCGATTCTAATATGAATTTGTTAGCTATTTCTCGTACTTTTA
>PHNY01024881.1:29690-41476 GCA_003724115.2 Anethum foeniculum | reverse complement strand
GTATATATATATATATATATATATATATATATATATATATATATATATTCAAAGTAATATCCACTTGATAATTCAAGTAAAATGTTCGAAAACAAAATCTTTAAGTGAACCTTTAAAATAATTATTCACTTCAAATTAATACTCTTAAGGGTTCGAAAACAAAATCTTTAAGTGAAAACTACGCATAGTGTATTCGGGAACATCGTCTCTCGGTTCAAAACTTGTTCAAATCATAAACCCTATACTTAAGGGTTCCTTGAAAAGTCTTAGCTTATAGCTATCATAAGTATTATTAGCTCATGAGCTCTACATTTAAAACATGGTTCATATATTTGAAGAAATAAGAGTTTCAAATCATGCCTGCATTTTTATCACATTGAATAATCATACACCTTTTAATCACAACAACACAGTAAGGGGTTTGCAACTTGCCTTGTAATCCTGAGGTGGTAGCGGGTCTCGGGTCGCTCCGATAATCTATAAACAATAGCATTACTCGGAATTATTTATCGACCTTTAACGAAAACTCAATCTTTAACTCTTACATAAGCTTAAAGTTTGTTTTCAAGTCATTTACTTAACATTTCTGCTCACGCACCCTCGGCTCCATCATTTTTATAAAATTGAAAAATAATCTTTTTAATACAAAACCTTCGCGAGGTCCTTACCAACTGCCTTATACACTTTAATTAAAAGTTTCATGATCCAACAATCCTTTTATGATCCTTAAAAATATCCATAAAGTTGATTATACGATAAGAGCTGATTTCACGAAACACCGATTATTAAATGACCGTTTCTCCTAAACCGTAAATCCATTTCACATGATCTTTATATCAAAACGAGGCTTAAAATATCATTTAGCTAATAATGGAAGTGGTGAGTTTTAACAGTGGGAAAAACGAGCCCAAAGTTACACACAAAAATAGGGGTTTGAAAATCAGGCATTACGACGGCTATGTTTACATGATTTCCAAAATCGTAACTACACCAAATCAATACCCAATGACCAACAACTCAAGATCACAACTTATACTATCCACAATAGTCAAAACCTCTCAATATCATCCACTTATACCATGTATCATACATGGATCATTCATTCAACATTCATGACTAAACATCTTAGCTAAACATGCTACCATCATGCTTATACAACTTCATCCATTAACATTATCAAAACCAAGCTTAATTACTCAACCAAAACTCAAAGTCAAACTAGGGTTTGAGTGGCTATACCTTTCTTGTAGTGATTATGGTCACTAGGAAGCCTTAAGGAGCCTTTAGATAGCCTCAATAAAACACAAAGAAAAAAAGGTTAGTTCTTTAAGAATAATATTCATCACTATTCATCCTAACTTTGGATGAATTGTTTAAGCATGCTATCCATGGAATCTCTAGCTCAAATTGATAGGATATCTTAGTTATGAATTATAGAAGCCATAGAAACTAAACTTGGAATTTATGGATGAGTATAGCTATGATTTTGAGTTTCTATATCTTGCTTTTCATGCCCTTATTCGAGTGGAAGGAAAAGAAAGAAGAGGATGAGCTTTTGCTTTGTTTTGTTTTGGTAAATGTGAAATAATGCTTGGTGGAAATAATATACAAGGGCTTTTTGCTTTATTGGTGCTTATGTCACCTCCATGACATCATCTCGAAGACAAATGTCTAATTCTTATGGTCTTGTGATGTCATCCTCTTCTAACCACTTAGTTAAATTTCTAATTACTTGATTATGCTCCTAACTAGCTTGGTTACTTGCCTTTCCACTTGCACAAGCTTGTTTCTTAGTCGTTTACTTGTTTAACGACCCGTTATCGCTCATTCTTGTTGATCCATTGAAGGAATACATTTGCGATTCTGTTGTTAAGGGTTTCTCTAAAACCCTAATAGTAATTTTTATTCCTCTATTTATTCTTTTAATCATCCTTTATTCCTTAATACCTTATACTCAATTCCTTGAATATCTGATGGATTCTAGGGAAAAATAAAAGAAGGTGCTCGTTTTCGAAATCCGACGACTTTTACAAACACTTATATTCATTACTTAACAGTAATACGGACTCAAAATTTCCATAAAAGAATTCTCATATAGTGTGGTCTGATTATATTTTTCAATGAGCAAAATTTACTATTCATCAGGGTTTTGAATAGCTACAAAAATTGGGGTTATTGCAATAGAAATAAAGGACTAATATGTACAGAAGAACTTCTATTGTGCTAAATCGCTTGACAGTGTCAGGGAACAAATTGGCAAAGAACTGATTGTCATTTTGTTCTTTATAAGAGTACAAGGAGGTGCGCAATCCACCACACCCTATATGCAAGAAAAGTAGATAACAATAACCAAAGTACTAAAACAAAGATTTGGGAGTTTACATGATCACATGTATATGTGGATATTGATTACTTAGTCAAGGGAATTCAAGTAACATGAATACAACTACAAATATAGAACATGATAAAAGGCATGTACAAGAATATCACTAACTCACATGGGATGAGGTACAGATAGTTAAGAGTCTTTCAAGATACTACAAGTCCTACACAAAAAAGATGAGAGAGAAAGAGAAAGTCAGTTGCCAAACTCTCAGCGAGATCAATTTGAGCTAGGAGCTGATTGGTAGAAGCCATGAAAACCTGATAATAAGCGTGGTAAACAAACTTAAAACGTGAGATATATCAAAGAAGAATAAATATTCAAACACAGAGATCATAGAAAGCTTACTTGTGTAGAGTAATGACTTAAATTATTGGGAACGAGGGAGCTCTGAGCGTGAAATGAGGTTATTTGCCGTGTTAAATACATACAGTCTTGTATATATGTGTGTAGACAAAATTGAGCGCATGCTCCATTTGAACATTGTGACAAAGTTTGCTGAAAGTTGCATTAAATTATCATCATGATGTTTGGGCTATAAACAGGTAAGCAAATTTGGTTTTTGCATTCGATCTACATGTGAAGTTTCTAACTAAAACTAAAACCGAGTTTACTAAGAAAAATTACATTCTAAATTTAATGAGTTTACTAAGAAAAAAATATATTTTAACTTCTTTATTAGGGTGTATATTCTTGACTTAATAACATTAATAAGTAAACATGGCCTAAAAATTTGTTATATTTAGTTTTATGTTGAGCATTATTATTTCAAAAATATAATATTAAATTTTTACTTTAATATCTTATTTTACAAATTTAAATATTAAGTTATTTAATATTGATTCTTTTAGAACAAATATGTTTTTAATGAATTGGCTTATTAAATAAATGACCCAGTTTCAATGTATTTTAAGCGGACAACATAAAAAAAATAACAAAATTCTTCTAAGTAAAATCTTGTGTGTAGACAACATTTACAAAATATAAATAGTGTAAATGCATTAAAACATATGAAAGTTGGCAAAATACTTTAAAATTAAAATGTTTATTTAAATGATTTCATGAATAGTTTTAATATGAGTAAAATTTCTTTAATACTGTAAATTTTTATTTTAGGTGATTTTAACTTTGGCTAACTATTAAATAATAATTTAACGAAAAAAATATAGTTGGTGAATTTGAACAAAATAGTTGTATTTCTTTACTACAATGTTTAGAAAATAGTATTGAGGGAAAAAAACAAATTCAGATGAATATTAGTTAGTTAATGAATCTTATTGACATTCAAAACTTTAACTATATAACATATATATCATATTATATTGACTATTTTGATAAAACACACAACAAAAATACACAAGCAGTTAGTACAGCATTGCTTAATATTTAGTCATGTCACCGTGAAATATCCATCCGTCATTAAAACTCATAAACATCATTTGTTACATGTTGCCCACGGAAATTAATTGTGTGTGTTATGATCAAGCTTTCCATTAGCTAGAAAATGATATGCGTGTATATAAATTAATGAAACCAGCTAGACTATTGATTGTTAAGTTAAGTACCTTTTCACCGGGATATTGGAAAAGGCCAAAATATTTACATCAATTCATGTGGAAGAAAAGGTAAAGATAGAGATAAGAATCCTAAATAAATAATAAGAAAAAAGATAGTACTTTAGTTAGAAGAGGAAATTGCAGCAATGACTTGCGCAAAGGATGTTGCGTAGGAACACATAAATCGATATTCAAAAATTTAGTTTCAGACTAATCATTTAACAATTACGAATTTGACTACCCCAGTTACCTTTATAGGAGATACGGGCATATTATATTTTCTCGCACAACATAACATCATCTTCCTTACTCTCTCATTTGACACAATTAGAACAAATCAAAAACAGTATTGCAATCGCCTAAAATTTAACACAGATTTGGCATGGGAAGGAATCAGGCTCGCTGCTTCTTATATATTTGACGCTTAAGCCCATACCACCATATTTGGTTGACACCCAACAGTAGTATATGCTAGAGACAAGACAATCTACTAAAACAAAAAACATATCATATCATTCAGGCCAACAAAAAATTTAAATTATATAGATATAGTATCAGACATGTTCATACCATGTACAATTTAATAACTTGAGAAAAAATTAACAACAAAAAAATTGAAATATAAACAAATTTGCTAGTATAAACTTTTTTATAATATAATTTAGAAAAAAAAAAGAATCATCACATAAAATTTTCTATTATTTATTACGTGACATGTTATTAAAAATACATATGTTCCTAACACATATGTTCCTAATAACATATATGTTAAAATTTGTAAAATATTTTTAATTGAAAATTTCAAAAGACATATGTTCCTAATATTTATGCCAAATTATTAAACATAAATAAAAAATATAATGTAAATCTATTTAAAAGTAGGTATTTAAATTTATTCGAGTTATTATTTTGTAAAAATTATAAATAATTTTGAAAAAATAATTCATAATACTAAACAGGTAACCCCAAACCATAAGTTATCACAAACAACTAATACCATTATAACCCCCCGAAGAAGTTACCCAGACAATCAAAAGTCTGTTTATATTTACATTTACACACTGCTTGAGATTTTATAAAAAAACAACTATTATACTGGTCATGGATGACATGTCAAACCTAAAGATAATGACATGGCTTTATATTCTTTCTTAAGGTATGAACTGACTCAAATATTAGCACAACAAAATAAGTATGAGCTAATAAAATAATAAGCAAGTACCAAAACTATTAAACGAAATTCACAATAATATGGCGAGTAAACAATATGAAATAAGAAACAAAATCTTAATCATAAGTTCTATACGAGTGCCTTGAATAAAAAAAATGAACACTACATAAATCATTCTTTTTTTTTGTCCATGCTCTTTCAAAAGTGATCAATTTAGCTAGGTTCGGTTTTATTGGTATGTACTATTAACATAATATGTACTGTTAACAACAGCCTAAAACATAGCTAGACAATGATATGTTTGTATATAAATTAACGAAATTAGCTGGACTATTGATTGTTAAGTTATGTACCTTTTCACAGGGATCTTGGAAAATCCCAAAATATTTACATCAATTCACACGGAGAAAAGATAAAGATAGAGATAAGTTTCCCAAATAAATAATCAACAAAAAAAAAAGAAAGTACTTTTGTTTAAAGAGGAAATTGCAGCAATGACTTGGGGGAAGGATGGTGCGTAGAAACACATAAATCAATTTCAACAATTAATTTCAGACTAATCATTTAATAATTACGACCTTTACTATCCTAATTACCTTTATAGGAGATACGGGCATATTATATTTTCTCACACAAAATAACATACTGTTCCTTACTCTCTCCTTTGACAGAATTAGATCCGATCAAAAACAGTATTGCAATAGCCAAAAATTTAACATAGATTTGGCATTGGAAGGAATCAGGCTCGGTGTTTCTTATATATTTTGACGCTTAAACAAAGAGTACCAATAGCTCGTTTACACCAACAAAACCATCTCAAGTGCTAAACTGCACACCTACATCGTCCACCCATACATCTCTCAAATACAAAATCAGTCGTAGACTCAAGACACTCTTGTCCGTATCTTCGGTCCTTCTATCATAAATCCCAATGCTTCTATCGGAAAAATTTGGTATACCCACTGGCCACTGCAGTATCAAACACTATTTAAAATTTGCTTAATTACCCCTTCCCTTTTACATCGAGATGTCAAATTGAATGAAAAACTCTGCGTAGAAGCTGAAACAAACCCCGAAAATCTACTGAGTAAATCCACTTAGTCCAGCCTATGAAAATTCGAAAATACCTAAATTTATATGTAACAATTAGTCCACCATTGAGTACTACAGAAGACATCATCGAGTAAGAGAATGAAGAAATTATTAATGAAGATTTAATTTAAAAACTAACTTGCTCATTATACACTAATCATTTTTTCCAATCATCAATTAACCTCGAACGGCCAAATAGACTGGGTTTTAAAAATCTCATTGTGAAGATGATAGTTTCAAAACCATTCAACTATTAACACAATGGAGTGGCCAGCTACAGAGCTTGGTATAATAATCGTTATACCATTGAGTTTACAAACAACAAAACTTACCCTGCCAAATTTAACTCGAGTTACATAGTTATAAACTCGATATAAGCTAAATCACAAATTTAAATAAAAACTTCTTCATTATCAATATATACACACATATGAATTGACGGACTAAAGCCCTAGAAAATGATTCGAATCAAACAAATAATTAATACTTCAATTCAATTAAATATGTAAGATACATATAAATATACATACATGCGTATATCTATAATATATACTGGATAATATGTATATGTAAAGATGTACAGCAAATTAAGAATCCAAGAATTGAAAGATCTGTGTGAATTTAAGTTGGAGGGTCCTTGCAATTTGGGAGGGGCGAGCTTTGCAGATTTTGGGTTTATGGAGAAACGACCTAATTGAATATAAGTGGAAAACTAGTAATGTGTAGATTCGAACTTGTTTTTAAATAAAATGATACGATTATAATTTTAAATAAACTCCTAAAATTAAGGAAGGCTGAACCAAACTATAATAATTAAATTATATTACATTTATTATATTATATTTTGTTAAAATAAACTCGTAAAATTAAGGAAGATTCAACCAAACTACATGTAAAATGTCTTATGTGCAATCATGAAAATTGACCTTCTTATAGCAAGGAACAACCTTCATTTGTTAGTTTCCAAAAAATTACACATCTAAAATGTGCCCCAAATTTTCCATTTTCTTAACATTAACATCATCATGTGGATATTGATTACTTAGTCAAGGGAATTCAAGTAACATGAATACTACAATAGATATCTAACATGATAAAATACATGTACAAGAATACCACACATGAAATGAGTTTTACAATGTTAAGAGTATTTTAAGATACTACAAATCCTACACAAAAAAGACAAGACAAGATAGAAACAAAAAGTTCGTTACCAAACTCTCAGCATACATATCAAAGAAGAAGAAATTTTCAAGGAGAGTGTCATGGTTAGAAAGCTTACTTGTGTAGATGAAAGACCTAAATAGTTGGGAAGGAGGGATCTCTGAGAGAGAAATGAGGTTATTACGGAGTTAAACACATATAATTGGTTGTATATATGTGTTTAGACAAAGTTGAGTGCATTTAACAAAGTTTTCTAAAAGTTGCATTAAATTATCATCATGATTAGGATGTAACTAGGCGAGCTATAGGTGCCAAGTATTTAATTAAAAGATATGAAGGAGCTACTAAGGAGTTTACTAAGAAAAAATATATTTTCACTTCTATATTATGGTGTATATGCTGAACTTGTAATCTATAGTAAACTATAATAGCTAAAGATGGTATAATTTATAGTTTACTTAACACCATTTTTTCTTTAATAATTGTTACATCAAAATACTAAAAATGTTAATGAGGTTCGATTGCATCCACCAACATATTAAATTTAACATTTATATTTAGCAAAATTTTATGCGTTCTATTCCGCCAACATTTAACATTTATATTAAGCAAAATCTTCATGATTGCCAAGAACAACATATTAGATTTACCATTTATATTATTATTTCTAAAGTTATAAATACGATATATAATTCAAATCTCATTAACCACGTATTATTTTATATTATTTACAATATGAGAAATTAAAAAACTTGGAATAAAATAATAACGAAATAATATTTAATTTTAATATTTAATCAATGAAATTAGAGTTACATATAACAATAATAAAAATAAAGTTTTTAATAAACACGTGTGCATCCACACTTTTAAGCTAGGTTATATTAGCCAAATAATAGGTTATATTTAGTTTTATGTTGAGATATTAAATATGACTTTAATATCTTATTTTACAAATTTAAATATTTAGATAATTTTTTTTGAACGAATATGAATATTAGTCTAATGTCTAAAAAATAGTATAGAGGGAGTAAAATCAAATTAAAATGAAAATTAGTTTTTTAATTAATGTTATTATATCGAGACTGTAATTCTTGTATTTATGTTTAATATATTTTAGTAGGTAAGAACCTTTATAACGGGTCAAATGGCATAAAATTGGGAATGGTGGTTAGTATATACTTCCGTCTTATTGATATTTTCATGTTTATTAAAAAAAAAAAATTTTTGAAATTTTTATGTTTAGTGAATGGAACATTAAGGAATTTCGCGTATTGTATTACGAATATTATATGAATATATGTGAAATTTTGTGGCTTTTCTGAAAATTTTTTGCTTCTATAAGTTTATGTGAATTAGAGAATGAGTATATGATCATACTTGTTCCTGTTTGATGAATGTGACGTATATGTGAAGGATCGATAAGTGATCCGTTTAAAATTTTCCATTGACGATTGCGTGTTAGAGAAATTTCTAATTTATTTGTAAATGGTCAAATAGAAATTTGAAAAATATGTGAAATTGAAGCTTGCAGTATAAGCTCGTGTGTTACCTGATAAAATGTGCCTACATGTGTTACGGTAGAAATAATTGCAAATAGAATTACGTGTTTTAAATTGCATATATACCTGAAAATACTTCTTTTCTAGCATTTAAATATTCATATAAATTCATGAAAATTTATTTTAATTGTGATTCTTTTTCTATGGCCTCTATATAGTTATTATAGACCTTGTAAAAATATTTCCATATTTAATTTGGCAGTTTTATATTTTAAATCGAATTTACAAACATTTTTGCATTTACCGGCTGCTTATCTTGTAAAAATCATATAAAATAATCTACTCACTCAAAAATTATTTTAAAAATATGTACAGAGAGATAATTTCATCCTCTTTATTTTAAAAATTTTATTCTTCTCCACTATTTTGAAGCTGTTATGCATTTTACAAAAACGTTTCAGCTTATAAAAATCAATTTTTAAAACAAAATGGTAATTGTGAAATTACCACTTTGCCCTTGTGTATTATAAAGCTGGCTCTCTTCCCTCATTCTCTCCTTCCTTCTCCTCCCGAGCTCTCTCCTTCATCTCTGTAACCCTTCTCTCTCTAGTCCATGCAAGTACCATTCTTAGCTAGTTTTCAATTTTTCTACCACTAAAACACTATTCTCCTCACCCTTATTCATTCTATACACTCAAAATAAGATTTCTTAGAGGTTTTTTAAAACCCTAATTCAAACCCATGATTTATAGTTGAGTATATGGTGTATTTATGTATTATAAGCATGTTTTGGTAGAGGGGGTAGTAGAGTGGTGTAGAACACCCATTAAAGGGGTTCCACCACCACTACCACCACTGGGCGTGAGCTCTATTAGAGCTGGTGATCTGGTTTCTTGTGTTTTATGATGTCTTGATGTTGATTAAATGATTATATGAATTGTTATTTAAATTAAAGTTGATGCATGTGCTTAATTTGTGATGCATGTTAAAAATTTTGATTTAATTGTTAGTTTGTTCATGTTTTATCTCATTATTGATTTAATTCAAGTGTTGAATGATGGCTAAGTGTGATTTGTTAATTATTTGATAGAATCATGACCAAAAATTGTTTAGTTATAAATGCATGTTGTCATAATTAATTTTTGATAGTTTCTTAGACTTTAAATTTGATGTAATTCGTTAGAGAAATTAGATAAATTGCTAAAGTTAAGATTTTGTTTGGTGATCTTGATTTCATGTTGTTAATTGGTTATTTATTTGGTTTAAGAAAAGTATTATGATGATGCATGTCATTTTTGTTGATTTAAATTTGATTTTTATATATTTTTGTATAATTCGACTAGAAATTTTGTTGGTGAGCTTTAAATTAAATTTTAATCTTTTAATGGCTGTTTATTAGATGATAATTTGATTTATGAAATTATTTGATAATTATTTGGTATCATTTGAATTTATAAAATCTTTATGGTATTCTTTTTGGTTCGAATTATTAGGTTAATTCGAAGATAATAAAATTTAAAAATTAATTTCCAAAGTTTGTGATTTTGTTTGAGTATTATAAGTCACTTGGTAAGTTATTAGAAGCATGTTAGGATTTAAGTAGAGTTTAAAAGAAATAATTTGTGATTTTTAGTTAATTTTTGGCTTAATTTCGAATTAAAAGCTAAAAATTATAAAAGGGAATTAATTTGCTTTTGTTAGGTTGTTAATGGCTCTAATAAATAATTATAAATGGGGATGAGTCTTTAGAAAAATGTGTGCAAGTTTTAAAAGTTAATTTGACCCTTTAAGGTCATCGTTTAGTTCGAATTTGTTTGGACATAAAAAGGATAAAATTGATTTTTGAAAATGGTTAAGGTAATTACTGGTTAGTGGTGATGATTAAATTAATAATAAGGTATAACTTGGTTATAATGAGAATCAAAGGGTTTGAGTTAGTCAAAATTGAAGTTAGTAAATTAATTTGGTATTTAGCATATTAATTAGAATAGCTTTTGATCATGATCACCGTATTTGACTTGGTTGAACAATGTGTTGACCCGTGCATATTAATTTGATAAATGATTATTTGGCATTATACTTGAATGTAATTATATGACTTATGATTAATTGTATATGGACTTGAGTATTACAAGATGTCTACATGTGAAGTTTTGCGATTCAAGTGCTATTTGCTTATTTGACTTAAAGTTGACATTTAGTAGTCGTAAGTGATATTGTTATGCTTTGTTTAATTAAGTGAGAGCTAAATGAGTTGATTATGTGATTAGTAGGGATAATGAAATTAGTATAGATATATCTTGATTGTTTGTGAATGGTTTTGGTGTCGATTTGAAATCGACTAGTTGGTCAAATATAGGGGAGATGCTGCCAAAATTTTGTTAGGATCCTTTACGGACCTAACATGGTTTGGCTAGCGCTCGCTTGTATTCTTATATAATTAGTAACTAAACGATCTTCGATAACTTGTGTTCTTTAAATATTTTACTTAAGTTTAAAGAATAGTTTTACAACAATAGTAAAAGTTAAATTTAAGCGATCAAATGGTCAATAGTTTTCCCGAACCTTATCTTTTATTCCTGCTTATCTACTTTCTGCCATATATTCTGATTCTTTAAAGAGCATGTTTCTTTATGATAGCCTATTCCTGTCCTACTGTTAATGAATGATCATTGAATTGAATGGAGAATGGAATTATTATCATGTTCATTCTTAATGCCTTCAAATTGATAATACCTATGTTTAAACCCCATCGCGAACATTTTTAATTCAAAACCTTGTTACTTAATAATACCTATGTTTGATTACCCATTGCGAACTCTTGTGTTAATTACCATTTTATTTATCATACATATGCTTTATTACCCATTGTGCTTCATATGATTGTAGCTTTGAAACGTTACTCAAGAAAAATAGAA
>PHNY01024881.1:14162-29637 GCA_003724115.2 Anethum foeniculum | reverse complement strand
GGGGGGGGGGGGGGGGGTGCAGGGAAAGAGAATCGGTCTCTTCTGGTAGGTTGGTAGAGTACAATTCTTGGGGTGATTTATAATTTTGGGCATTGGGTTTATATTCTAAAGTTATTTTAAGGAGTAGGCTTAATACAGATGGACATAAGGGGATGAGGACACAATATGTGTATTGAAATTTTTTGGTAGGAAAGCTGCTGATGTGGTTTTAATTCCAGGTGCAACTTATTTGTAGGGAGTTGAATTTGCATATATTTGGACTACAATTAATTTATCATTTCACTACTTGCAAAATCTGTTTGTGAGTTCTAACTAAGAAATGCTCAGGTGGTACCTTGCCCGGCTTAAGGGCCTGCTTAGACAGATGAAAAAAGTCCACCACATTGGCACTCCTGATCAAAGAATTTAAGAATAAAACAAAATGTACGTTAAGTACGCCCACTAAATGAGCATAAAAGAAACATCATATAAATCAAGGACTAATACTATAGAAGAACTTCTATTGTGGTAAATCGCCTGACACACAGTGTCATCCATGAACTGAGGGAACAAATTGGCAAAGAACTGATTGTCATTTTCTTCTTTATAAGAGTACAAGGAGGTGCCCACGTAGTCATCCACCACACCCTATATGCAAGAAAAGTAGATAACAATAACAAAATTACTCAAACAAAGATTTGGGAACCTAGTTTACATGAACATATGCATATCTGGATATTGATTGCTTAGTTAAGGGAATTCAAGTAACATGACTACAACTATAAATATGTAACATGATAAAAGGCATGTTCAAGAATATCATGACACACATGGGACGAGGTACACATAGTTAAGAGTCTTTCAAGATGCTACAAGTCCTACACAAAAAAGATAAGAGGAAGTCAGTTACCAAACTCTCAGAGAGATCAATTTGAGCTAGCAGATGATTGGTAGAAGTCATAAAATAAGCGTCGTAAACAAACTTAAAAATCCAGATATATCAAAGAAGAATTAATATTCAAACACAGAGATCATGGAAAGCTTACTTATGTAGATTAAAGACTTAAATTGTTGGAAACGAGGGAGCTCTGAGAGAGAAATGAGGTTATTTGCCGAGTTAAATACATACAGTTGCTTGTATATATGTGTTGACAAAATTGAGTGCATGCTCCTTTTGAACATTGTGACAAAGTTTGTTGAAGGTTGCATTAAATTATCATCTTGATGATTGGGCTGTAAAGAGGTAAACAAATTTGGTTTTAGTATTTGATCTACCTACGAAATTTCTAACTAAAAATGAGTTTACTAAAAAATATTACATTCTAACTTTAATGAGTTTACTAAGAAAAAAAATATATTTTTACTTCCCTATTAGGGTGTATATTTTGGCACTAATAAGTAATAAACATGGCCTAAAAATTTGTTATATTTAGTTTTATGTTGAGCATTATTATTCCAAAAATATAATATTAATTTTGACTATAATATCTAATTTACAAATTTAAATATTTAGTTATTTAATATTGATTTTTTTAGAACAAATATGTTTTTAATGAATTGACTTTTTAAATAAATGACCCAGTTTTAATGTGTTTTAATCAGACAACATAAAAAATCTAACAAAATTCTTTTAAGTAAAATCAACAAAATTCTTTTAAGTAAAATCTTGTGTGATTAAACAACATTTACAAAATATAAATAGTGTAAATGCATTAAAAAAATATGAAATGGACAAAAAAATGAAAGTTGACAAAATACTTTAAAATTAAAATGTTTATTTAAATAATTTCATGAATAGTTTTAATACGAGTAAAACCTCTTTAATACTCTGGTAAATTTTTGTTTTAGGTGATTTTAACTTTGACTAACTAGTAAATAATAATTTAACTAAAAAAATACAATTGGTGAATTTGAACAATATAGTTGTATTTCTTTCTACAATGTTTAGAAAATAGTATTGACGGAACAAAAACGAATTCAAATGAATATTAGTTAGTTAATTAATCTTATTATATTCTGGCAAAAAAAAAACTTATTATATCAAACTGGTAATTTTTGTAGGTTGTATGCTTTTTAGCATGTATGAACCTTTATAATGGGCCGACAAAATGACACCTGTCCCATTAAATTAAGCAGTTGTCAAGTGGTTTGTTCCGTCATGAAGGATATAATAATTTAGGTATTTGGTTGAATTAGTATTTTAAGAATTGTCAATATATATACAATCTATGAAAAACATAGAACATATCATATTATTCGGCAAACAAAAAATTTAAATTATCTTAAACATGTATAAATATACCATATACCATATACAATTTAACAACTTGACAAAAATTAACAACAAAAAAATGAAATATAAAAAAAAAAAATTAGTATAAACATTTCTATAATATAATTTAGAAAAAAAAAGAATCGTCACATAAAATTTTCTATTATTTATTACGTGACATGTTATTAAAAATACATATATTCCTAACTCATATGTTCCTAATAACATATATGTTTAATTTTGTAAAATATTTTTAATTGAAAATTTCACAAGACATATGTTCCTAATGTTTATACTATATTATTAAACATAAATAAAAAAATGTAATGTAAAACTATTTAAAAGTAGGTATTTAAATTTATTCGAGTTATTATTTTGTAAAAATTATAAATGAAATAGTACTGTTGTAAATAATCTTGAAAAAATAATTCATAATATGAAATAGGTAACCCCAAACCATATGTTATCACAAACCATTAATATCATTATAACACCTAGAAGAAGTTACCTAAACAATCAAAAGTCTATTTAAATTTACACACTACTTCAGATTTTATAACAAAACAACTACTACACTGGTTATGGTTACCTGGCATGTCAAACCTAAAGATAATGACCTGGCTTCATGTTCTTTGTTAAGGTATGACCAATGCCAAGATTAGCACAATAAAATAAGTATGAGCTAATAAAATACTCATCAAGTACCAAAACTCCTAAACAAACCCTATCAAGATATTATATATTCATATAATATATAGCTCACAGGACGGGTGGCACAGTCTCCTACACAACCATCCAATCATAAAATAACTAGAAGAAATAGTTATTCACTATTCACAAAATAAAGTTTCAGAGTATATTCTGGATAGCATAGTTATTCATTATCTATCAAAATAGAAGTTACATTGTAGCAGAACAATTAGTAGAATAGAATGATCTCAATAATTCATTGACTATGTGTATGCAATGTCTCAGAAGAATATTTGTAAAAGCCAATTTCAATCATTTAAATATATAAAACATTCTTCCATTCCAAATTTAAAATATAAAAGGAATACTTGCCTGGTATGCAACAATAACTGCTCACTAGAATCTCAGCTAACCAACGCCGTTACGTCTACGCCGATATAAAACATTCTTCCATTCTAAATTTAAAATATAAAAGGTATACTCGCCTGGTATGCAACAATAACTGCTCACTGGAATCTCAGCTAACCAACACTGGTACGTCTACGTGTTTATACTAAAACGACACTAACCATTAATAGAATGCACTTACTAATCACGTATCGAATAAACTACACTTTCTTTAACCAAAATTCACACTTCAACAATTTGGGTACAATTTCTTGTGTCTCAATATCTCCAAAACTATCCTTAGATACTTGTTTCATTAAATCTTTAAAATTGGCTTGCGCGTTCCAGCTTAATCTTCAACTGATGATATCCTGATCACAAATCAATCTTAGAAAACCAAATAGCTCCCTTAAGTTGATCAAACAATTTATCGATAGTGGATAATGAATACTTGTTCTTAATAGTCAACTTATTTGGTTCTCAATAATCAATACACAACCTCATACTCTCATTCCTTTTTTCACATATAGCACTGGTGATCCACACGGAGATGCACGGGGCCTTATCACTCATTTTTCCAAAAGATCTTGCAATTGGGTTGCCAATTCTTTCATCTCGAATGGTGTCATATGTTATGGAGCCTTAGAAACTGGTTTTGTCTCGGGTGCCAGTTTAATAATCTTTCTATCAGGAGGTAATCCTGGAAGTTCGTCTGGAAAAACATTTGAAAATTCATTGACGATTGGATTTGTTTCTGGGCCTAAAGTTTCCTTGCTGGTGCCTATCACAAGAGTCAAATACGCACCACCATCTTGACACAATAATCTCTCACCTTGAGCTATAGATGGAATTTATTTTTCCTGCTTATTTCCAGGGAATATAACCTTCTTTTTATCCAAAGTCTGAAGTCTCACTTTCTTATTTTTGCAATCTATCTGGGCGTTATTTTTTGATATCCAATCTGTTCCTAATATGACATCAAATTCTCATAACTTAAAAGATATCAAGTTAGCATAAAAGTGATGATGTCCTGCTATCTTAATATCACATCTCGGAGAAACTTGTTCTACAAGAACTCGATCCTTATCGGGTACTTCTATCATTAAAGCCTATTCTGATAATTGGACCTCATAATACATTTTATCAACAAATTCTTTGGAAATAAAAGATCTAGTAGCTCCATAATCAATTAATACTTTAGAATTGATTGAATTTATAGGAAATGTACCTGCAACAACTATGAACAAGAATCTCTCATAGTCATATTGAACGTCCTAGCTTTACGATAGTTCTGAGATGATGGTCCCGCAATCCCTGGCAAGTTCTGGGGTGATTGTCCTGCAATCCTTGATAAATTTGTAGTTGAAACTGGTCCTTTATAATCTTTAGAAATGTGCCCTATCTTCTCACACTGGAAACATGTAACTCCTGGTTTCAGGGTACGACAATCATGACGATAATGCCCTTTCATATTGTACCTGTAGCAACTCGCGATAGCCTAAAAGGTCCAAAATGTCTCATACGAAAAGTTTTAAAATCTGGCACTAATGGATAATGTGATCTTTGCTGATCTGGGTTCTGAAACAGATTGGCTTGATTTTTATTTCCATTTGGTGCTCTCCTAAATCCCATATTTCTTGACAGTTGAAACTCTGGCCTTTTATTGAAACGACCCTGAAAATTTCCACATTTTTTACCCCCTTCCGAGGTCTCCATCTTCCTTTTTTTTCCATCCCTAGGAAATGTTAATTTTACTTTCAATAATCATAGCTTTCTGGATAATCGAAGCATAAAAAGTCATTTCAAACATTGCCATCATGCTCCTAATCCATGTCTTCCGTCCCTGCTTCAACCTTTTCCTTTTATTTAATGTTATAATCATTAGTGTCTGTTCGACAGTTTCATTCTAGTTCAAAAATAGTTGTGGTTATTTTAATTAATGATAGAAAATAGTTAGAGGATGTTAATTATAAATAATTGAAACAAAACTAATACCTCATAAAGAGGAAATTTTGTTGAGGCACGCATGAAATTGTATATCAGCCATTCACTTAGACATTTAAAACTTTGATTATATAGCACATATATCATATTATATTGAATACTTTGATTAAAACACATAACAAAAATACACAAGCAATTAGTACGACATTGCTTAAGATTTAGTTATGTCTCCGTGAAATATCCATCTGTCATTAAAACTCATAAACATTATTCGTTACATGTTGCGCTGCCGAAATTAATATGCTCATCTGTTGTTATGATCAAGCTTTCCATTAGCTTCCAGACTAACTTAAAGATGAGCATGCCTAATATGTTTGTCTTTGTTGATATGTACTATTAACATTTGTGAAGTTTTTTTTTGTGTTTCTACACAATCCAAAACTTGGTTACAGAGATTGACATTGTAAATATTTGTTTTCATTAAATTTTTTGTCCATGCTCTTTAAAAAGTGATCAATATAGCTATGTTCGGTTTTATTGTTATGTACAATTAACATGAAATGTACTGTTAACTTCAGCCTAAAACATAGCTAGAAAATGATATGCGTGTATATAAATTAACGAAACCAGCTGGACTACTGATTGTTAAGTTACTTACCTTTTCACCGGGATCATGGAAAAGGCCAAAATATTTACAACAGTTCACGTGAAAAAAAAGATAAAGATAGAGATCAGAATCCTAAATAAATAATCAACAAAAATAAAGAAAGTACTTTAGTTTAAAGAGGAAATTGCAGCAGTGACTTGCGGGAAGGAAGGTGCATAGGATCACATAAATCGATATTCAACAATTAATTTCAGACCAACTATTTAATAATTACGAATTTGACTACCCCAATTACCTTTATAGGAGATACGGGCATATTATATATTCTCACACAACATAACATGCTCTTCTCTACTTTCTCTTTTGAAAGAATTAGATCCGATCAAAAACAGTATTGCAATGCCCTAAAATTTAACACAGATTTGGCATGGGAAGGAATCAAGCTCGATGCTTCTTATATATTTGACGCTTAAACAAAGTGTACCAGTAGTTCGTTTACACCAACAAAACCATCTCAAGTCCCAAACTGCACACCTACATCTTCCTCCCATACATGAGCTGCCCATTCTCTCAAATATAAAATCAGTCGTAAACTCAAGCCGCTATTGTCTGTATCTTCGGTCCTTCCATCATAAATCCCAATGCTTCTACCCAGCGAAATTTGGCATTCCCACTAGCTATTGTAGTATCAGACACTCTGTAAAATCGAGAATTACAACTCATCTCGATCACCAGCTTAAAAATTTGCTTAATTACCCCATCCCATTTACATCGAGATGTCAAATTAATGAAAAACTCTGCAAAGAAGCTGAAACAAACCCTAAAAATCTACTGAGTAAGTCCTCTTGATCCAACCCCATGAAAATTCGAAAATACCTAAATTTATTTGTAACAATTAGTCCACCATTGAGTACTATAGAAGACATCATCGAGTAACAGAATGAAGAAATTACTAAAGGAGATTTAATTTAAAAACTTACTTTCTCATTATACACTAATAATTTTTTCAAATCATAAATTAACCTCCAAGGGCAAAATAGTTGGGTTTTAAAAATCTCATTGTGAAGCTCATAATTTCAAAGCCATTCAACTATTAACAGAAGTGGAGTGGCCTGCTACAGAACTTGGTATCATAGTCTGTTATACCATTGAATTTACAAAAAACAAAATTTATTCCGCCAATTTTAACTCCAGTTACATACTTATAACCTCGATATAAGATAAATCACAAAATTAAATAAAAACTTCTTAATCATCAATATAGATACACATATGAATTGACCAACTAAAACCTTGGAAACATGAATCGAATCGAACAAATAATAAATAGTTCAACTCAATTGAATATGTACTATACATATAAATATACATACATGCATGTATCTATAATATATACCTAATTGTATGTATATGTAAAGATGTGCACCAAATTAAGAATCCAAGAATTGAAAGATCTGTGTGAATTTAAGTTGGAGGGTCCTTGCAATTTGAGAGGGGCGAGCTTTGCAGATTTTAGGTTTATGGAGAAACGACCTAATTGAATATCAGTGGGAAATAATTAACGTGTAGATTCAAACTTTTTTTTTAATAAAATGATATGATTATAATTTTAAATAAAATACTAAAATTAAGGAAGATTTAACCAAACTACCAGTACAATGTCTTATGTCAAACATGAAAGTTGACGTTCTTATAGTAAGAAACAACCTTCATTTGTTAGTTTCCAAAAATTACACATATAAAATGTGCCTCAAACTTTCCATTTTCTAACCATTAACATCATCATGTGGATATTGATTAGTCAAGGGAATTCAAGTAACATGAATACTACTATATAGATATCTAACATGATAAAATGCTTGTACAAGAATATCACAAATGAAATGAGGTATACAATCTGAAGAGTATTTCAAGATACTACAAATCCTACACAAAAAAGACAAGAGAGAAAGACAAAGTTTGTTACCAAACTCTCACCATTATCAATTTGAACTAGCACCCCGTTGGTAGAAGCTACGAAAACCTTGTAAACAAACTTAAAAATAGAGATATATCAAATAAGAAAAAAAATTCTAGCAGAGAGTCATGTTTGAAAGCTTACTTACTTGTGTAGATTAAAGACACTTAAATAGTTGGGAAGGAGGGATCTCTGAGAGAGAAATGAGGTTATTGAGGAGTTAAACACATATAGTTGGTTGTATATACGTGTTTAGACAAAGTTGAGTGCATTTTCCTCTTTCAACGTGATGACAAAGTTTGTTAAAAGTTGCATTAAATTATCATCATGATTAGGCTGTAACTAGGCGAGCTAAACGTGCCAAGTGTTTAACTAAAAGATATAAAGGAGCTACTAAGGAGTTCACTAACAAAAAAATACTTATATTAGGGTGTATATGTTGAACTTGTAATCTATACTAAACTATAATAGCTAAAGATGGTATAATTTATACTTTACATAACACCATTTTTTGGTTAATAATCGTTATATCAAAATAATAAAACTGTAACCAGGTTCCATTCCATTTAGCAACATATTAAATTTAACATTTATATTTAGCAAAATTTTCGGGTTCTATTCCACGAACAACATATTAGATTTAACTTTTATATAAAGCAAAATCTTCATGATTTCTGAGAACAACATATTAGATTTACCATTTATATTATTATTTCTAAAATTATAAAAAAGATAAATAATTCAAATCTGTAACATTGGTGAATTTCGAGTATTGTATTGTGAATATTATATGAATATATATGTGAATTTTGTGGCATTTTTGAAAATTTTTGATTCTATAAAGTTTATGAGAATGAGAAAATGAGTATATAATTATACTTGTTCCAGTTTGATGATGAGTCCTTAAGTGACCTAGGATCCATAAGTGGATCCAATCGTTTTACCCATTAGGTGTTTAAAAAATTTCTGAATTATATGGAAATGGTCAAATGAAAATTTGAGAAATATGTGAAAGTGAAGTTTCTAGTATAAGTTTGTGTGTTACTTGTTAAAATGTGCCTACCTGTGTGCGACGTATGTGGTAGGAATAATTGCAAATAGAAATATATGTTTAAATTGCATTTTATGTGAATATTGTGCCTTTTTAGCTTTTAAATATTCATGTAAATTCATGGAAATGTCTTTTAATTATTTTTCTTTTCCTAAAGCCTCTAGAAAGTTATTATAGACTTTATAAAAATGTTTTCATAATTTATTTTGGCATTTTTATATTTTAAATCAAATTTACAAGCATTTTTGCATTTACCCACCGCTTATCTTGTAAAAATCATATAAAATAATTTACTCGCTCAAAAATTATTTTAAAAATATTTACAGAAAACTAATTTCATTCTCTACATTTTAAAAATGGTTTCTTAATTTATTTCACCATTTTTTAATTCTCAAATATTTATACAAGTACGTTTTTGCTAGAATTTATCTTCAAAACAAAATAGATTTTTTAAAATAGCAGTGGTGAAATGACCATTGTGCCCTTGGCTCTATAAACCCCAGCACCACTTCTCTTTTCCCCTCATTTTTCTTTTCTTCCTTCTTCCTCCTCTCCTCTTCTCTGTCTCGGCTCTCTCTACATCTCTACTATCTCTCTTCTACATGCAATCACTTAAAGCTTGAGTTTTTCAAAACTAAAACCATAAACCTTATTCTTTTTCTCTCCTAATCAACTTACACCTTTGCATGTAAGTGTTTCTTGAAGTAAAATTTGAAGGTTTAGAAACTAAAATTTTGTATTAAGTTTTATCGAGGAATAAGGATGGTGTAAAGAGAATGGGAGCCAAACACCCTCGAGTTAGGCCATGAGACTACTCGTGGTGTAGGCTACCACCGCAGTGACTTTAAGGGAGCCAGTGGTGTGGTTTTTATAGTGTGATTTGATGATATGTGATGTGTCTTGATTGTTTAACTAGTGAAATTTAGATGCATGTTTGTATTGAGTTGAATTTTGATAGTATAAATGTGTGCTATGAATTATTAAAGATAGTTAAAGAGTTATTTTAAAAATTTTGCGTTTGTTCATTCTTAAATTAGTGAACATATGATTTTGTGAATAAATGATTAGTAGTTGAGTGCTATGTTGTGAATTAGAGATGTATATATAATGATGCATGTGAGGCTAGTTGAATTTTTGACCAAGATTTGATCATATTTTTTGTTCGAATTCGGTTCTTGTGACTTGGTTTGTTAAATGATTCTGTTGACCTAATATGATGTTAATACTTGATTTTGTGTTTAAGGTAAAATTAAGTTGATGCATGTTAGCTAATTAATTTTTAAAAGAGTTTTTGAGATGTTTTTGGTTCGAAAATTTAATAATAAAAAGGCTTGGGATTCTTTTAACTCATAAATGAACTTGCATTTTGGTTTAATTTGATTTCTATGGTCATATAGATGATAGTATCATGATTACTTGATTTATTTACTTGATAATTGATATGAGAGGATACATGCTAAGTTTTTTATTTTAAAACTTAATTTTATTTAATTTTGGTTCGAATTATGATGAAATTCGAAGGGGATGAAATTTTTATATGATTTTATGTTACCTATATGCTTGCATGAGTGTTTGGAATTAAATAGATGATTATTAGAAGCATGTTAGGGCCTAAAAAGAATTTAAAGGATTTAACTTGTAATTTTTGGCTAATTGGTTGATTAATTCGAATTATTCGATAAAAATATAACAAGGAAATTGAATTATGATTGTTTAATTTGTTAATGACTTTAAGAAGTAATATGAGTCATTAGGAAGGCTTGTGTAATTTTTAAAAGTTGATATGGACCATTTTTTTAAAATCTTTTTGGTTCGAATTTTTATAAATAAAAAGAATAAATTGGACTTTTGTAAATTGTAAAGTTAATTGATGGTTTGTGAGAGTGATTTGAATGTTGTTTGGCCCAACTAGTATGAGATAGTCCAAACTTGATTTGCCTTGATAGTTATATATGTTAATTTGAAATGTTTGACTTAGTTGACCTTGTTTGACCAATGCTTTGACTTTTGCATGCTAGTTGAATAAATTGTAATCTAGCATTAGTACTTGAATGTAATTATATTGTTAATGATTAGTTGTTTATAACTTGAGTGTTATAAGGTGATCATATATGTAAGCTAAGATCAAAGTACTTATTTGACTTTAAGTTGGCCTTTAGTGGTTATAAGTGGTAATGCTATGTCTTATTTGATTAAGTAAGAGCTATATGAGTTGATTATGTGCTTTATATTGATAATGGGATTAGTATGAATATGTAATGATTGATTTTGGTATCGATTTGAAATGGACTAATTATTCAAAATACGGGGGAGATGCTGCCGAAATTTCATTAGGATCCTTTAAGGACCTAACATAGTTTGGCTGGCTCGCTTGTATTCATATGTGGTTAGTAACTAAACGATCTTCGATAACTTATTTTCTTAAACTATTTTACTTAAGGTTTAAAGGATAGTTTTACGACAATAGTGAAAGTCAAAGTTAAGCGATCAAATAGTCAATAGTCATTTGACATCACTTAACTTGACTTGAACTAATCTAGTAAGACTATAAAGAAGATTTCAAATGACTTTTCAGTTTCAAACCTCTGTTTTCTTAAATGGAAAAATATTTTGCCAAAAGAAGTTTATTTCAATAAGCCTATTTTCAGGAAATGAAATGTCTTTCAAATATGTTTTCAAACTTTAAGTCGAAGATCAAATAGTTACTATTATTTGTGATATGTGTTATGTGGATAATACTATATGGTATGTAGTACTTATAAGGTATATTTTGGGAATCAAAAAGGGTAGTTTAAAGTTAGACTTTCAAGGTGAACGTCGAGAAATAGTAGGATTATTTCTGAAGTAGTGTCTTTACTCTGTAGATAAAAAGAGTGAGGACGCTTCCGTAGGAAAAGGAAAGGCTAAGCTTGAAATCCAGTGAAGTAGGTTGCTAGGCAGGAAAGCTTTTGTAAGGCAAGTGATGGTTCTAAACCTTGACTCTTATTCCTGTCTACCTACTTTCAGTCATGTGATATTCTGATTCTTTAAAGAGCATGTTTCTGAATGATAGCCTATTCATATCCTATTGATAATGAATGTTCATTGAATTGAATTGAGAAATGGTCATTTACCCTGTTCACTCTTGTTACCTTTGTTGATAATACCCATGCTTAAACCCCTTTGCGAACTCTTTTAATTAAAACCTTGTTATTTGATAATACCTATGTCTGATTACCCCTGGGAACTCTTTTATTGATTACTAATCTGTTGATAATACCTATGTTTGTTAACCTTTGTGAACTCTTTTCCTTAACCTTTGTCATTGTTAAAAAGGCTTTAAACCTTTTAATTTTCTTCACTTAAACCTTTGTTATTGTTAATGCTTATGCTTGATTCCATATTGCGATCCCTTTTACTTGATACCTATTTCCTTAAACTTATAATCACTGAAAGTTTTAAAAATAAACTTAAATATGATTTCAGACTTTCATGAAGTCCTATTTCATTCAAATGATTTGGTAATGTTTTAAAAATGAAAACTGGTTTTCATAATTAATGTAGGAACTCATTCTAAATGGTTTTCTTTACGTATTCCTATAGATTGGAGGCGTAAGAGGCCGAGTGACGCCGGTCCAGCACTTTTTATTGTGCTTAAGTTAATAATACTATCAATGGCAATAAGTCTAGTTGACTGGTAATGAGACTAGTCTAGGGATCCCATAAATAAAAGTCCAGAGGGACCTTGTGTCCGGTATGGGGACATTACGTGGCTGATCACCTGTATTGTCTGAGCATTGTGGAAAATACTCCAATTGAATTAATATTTTATTTAAGAATGTCTTATAACTATTTTGGATGGAAAAATCCTGAATATTTGTAAAAGATCATGTTAGTGTAAGGGGCCAAGTCAGTATGGTTTTATCGTCATTGTTAAAGGTTTATGTCTGTTAGTATTTAGTGACTCCCCAATCTAGACCCCTAATTGGCAGGGTGTCACAGTTTGGTATCAGAGCTATAGGTTTTGGTCACTGAAACAAGTTAGGTTAGGTTATAAGGTAGTAGATTGATAGTTGTTTAAAAGTAGAGTTAAGTTATCAGACTCACATAGAGTTTGAGTTGGGTTTTGGGTTATAGTTTTGACCTTTAGTTTTCTTAGTTAGAATGGCATTAGATTTAAGATAACCTGTTATGTTTTGCCTTCTATATATGTTATATTTTTGCAGATGCCGGATACCGGCAGCGACGATGATTCAGACAAGACTTCACCTCCTCCCCCATCCCTTGATACTTCATCTGACTCTCCCTTTGACACTTTTCCTATGGAGTCTGATGCTGAGTTTAGTTCTGATTCTGATCCTATTGAGGAGGACCCTGATGAGGACCCTGAGGAGGACATAGATACTGTTGATGTTGACATGTAGGATACTCGACCTAATTCCCCTGTTACTCCGAGAGTTGAGCCTGAGTCTGACCCTGAGGATACCCGACCTTCTGATATGTCAGATTCTGTTGAGACTTCAGATCCAGTAGGCTCAGATACTGCCTCTATTGCTGTTGGTGATTTTGAGGATTTGGTTCATGAGAGAAACAGGTTGTTGATTCAGAATGCTGAGTATAGGTCTCGTTTGGATAGGATGGCCTGTGAGTCTTCTCGTAGAGTTGATGTGGTTGAGGCTGAGTGGGATGCTCGTGTTAGTGCTATTGAGGAGTCAGCCCGTAAGCGCCTTCAGGATAGACCTTTGGCTTCTAGTGCTTTGGATGAGGCTCTTTATGTGACCAGAGTTGTTAGTTGAATTATGTCTAAGTTGAGATCTGTTCGTGAGCATAAGGAGGATCTTTAGAGATGTTGTAAGATTACGAGAGTGTTGATAGAGCCCGTTTAGAGTTGTTCTTTTCAGCGCCTGTGTGTCTTGAGTAGTTTGGTTAGATGCCGGATTACTTGCTTTATCTTTCAGTTTCCTTGTAGTTGTTGTTGTAGCAGCTGGTGGTAGTTGAAGGTTATTTTTGATTTGTTTACCCTTTCCTTTGACCATCAGTCAGATTGTTGTTGTACTTTTCATTTCAGACTTGGATGTTGTACCTTAAAACATGACTTATCTATCTTATGTATTTCCTTTCCTTAACTGTCCTTTACTCTATTATTTTACATTGCTATAACTGCTTCCACATTGTTGTTAATTTCGGTTCGATCATTAAACAGTTAAACCCTGTCCTTGATACCATTTTTTTCATATACGATTTTTTTTTGACCATGTTTAGTATAACTATTTTGCACTCTGTTTGTTTCTGCCATAATGCCTTTGCTTAATACCTATGTTTCACCTTGAACCTTATTGCGTTCCCTTTTCGTTTAACCAGTAACCATGAAAATAGTTCATGAAATGAGAAACAATTATGAAAAATTGTAAGCTGCATTAGAAACCTTGGAAAATAATGATACGATGAAAAGGAATTTGAAAAGGATGGAAAGTATATATATTGTTCAAGTATATGATTATGTTATTTGATGAATTGCTTGTATTTTCATCAGAACTGTACCGCCCAAGAAAAAGAGTACCCCGGTCCAAAGAACTACCAATGATGAGGGCCAGGATCCAGTTGATCCTAATTTGGCTCAAATTCTTTTACATCTACAACAACAAATAGCTACTTTAGCTCAACGACTTCCCCAAGTTCAGCAGCCACCTCAAAACCAAGCTCCGGTAACCTTTAAAGCATTTCAAGCTACAAATCCCCCTGAGTTTAAAGGTCGTGTTGATCCTATAGAAGCTCGAAACTGGTTGTGAAGTATGGAGAAAGCCTTTTCTTTGGCTAGGCTAGGAGATGATTTGAAGACTGAAATTGCGACCTATTATTTGAAAGCTGAAGCTAGTTATTGGTGGGATTCAGCTAAGGCCGTAGTAGGTGATGGTGTAGTTCCTTGGCAAAAATTTACAGAATTATTTCTGGAGAAGTATGTTCCTGATTGTTTGCAAGATCAAATGGAGATCAGACTTCTGGAGTTGAAGCAAGAGGATATGTTTGTGACTGAGTATGAAACTAAGTTTAATGAGTTTTCTAGGTTCGCCCCAGCTGTAATAACCCCAATTCTTATAACTATTCAAAACTCTAATGAATAGTAACTTTTGCTGATTGAAAAATATAATCAGACCACACTGTATAGGACATCTTTTATGGAAATTTTGAGTTCGTATTAGTGTTCAGTGATGAATATAAGTGTATGTAAAAGTCGTCGGATTACGAAAACGAGCACTTTTATTTTTCCCGAGAATCCACCAGATACCGAAGAAATTGAGTGCAAAGTATTAAAGAATAAAGGATGAAAGATCCAAGAATGATTAACAGAATGAATAAAGGAATAAGGTTACTATTAGGGTTTAGAGAAACCCCTAACAATAGAATCACAGATGTATTACTTCAATCGACCAACACGAATGAGCGATAACGAGTCGTAAAATGATTAAATGACTAAGAGACAAGCTTGTGCAAGTGGCAAGACAAGTAACCAAGCTAGTTAGGAGCTTAACCAAGTAACTAGCAAACTAACTAAGTGTTTAGAGGAGGATGACATCACAAGACCATAAGAATGGGACATGTGTCTTGAAA
>PHNY01024784.1:20714-33046 GCA_003724115.2 Anethum foeniculum | reverse complement strand
AGCATTTTAGGGTTTTTCGGAATAAAATCTGTTTTTGATCTTATGGCACGGCTTTTGGCAAGATAATTTGATATAAATATTCAAATGAATATATCAAATATATTTGAGAGTAAAACTTTAAGAATGACACGCTTTTAAATAATTTTGACAGTTATGGCTCGTAAAAGCGATGATTGAAAATTCTCGGTTTTCGTGCGTTTAGCCGTTGTCATTTCTTTCTTAGACAAAAATCACTTGGTATAGAACATATCATTGATTTGATATTTCTATCCCAAATATATGTCAAATAAGTTTGTCGGAAAATATTTTAGGAATTTTTGATCAGTTTGACCAAGTTTGACTTGATTCCCGGAAATTGGCAAAAATATATAAACCTATTGGAGGATTACTATAAATGATTTAGTTAAATTCCTAGATTTATAATTTAATTTCACACTTAACAAAATAATCAAAACCTACGGAAAGACGGCTTCTCAAAATATTTTAATAAAATAAAATAATAACATTATTATAATAATAAAAGATATGAAATTTTTTAATTCAAGTTAAATTAAAAAACTTAAAATATTAAAGAAAATCCATGCATCTCACGGGCCTATTTATTTTAAAGTTATATTTATCCTATTTAGTATTTAAACAATTATCTTTTTTTAACTAAAACACGCTACCTTTTTTATTTTTCTCAATTTAAACACCTCTTTTTCCAAAAATATCACGACAATTTTATTTAATAAAATAAAATAAAAACACGTTATCTTTAAAATTAAAACCTATTACCTTTTATAAACACACAAATAAATATTGTATTTAACAAACTGTAATACACATCTAGAAATACTATTTTCAGTCATTTTATTTAATAAAATAATAAAAAGATAGTATCATAATTAATAGTAACTAATGAGTTATCTTTTTTAACCGAAATATGTTACTCCCTCCGTCCTACTCATTTTTTTACAATTTTTTTCTCATGCTCGGCACGCATTTTAAGGCTATTATAAAGTATAGTTCCATAATTTTTAAAATTTTCTTTTTCTGAATAAAAATTCAAACATTATATTTTTATTTAGAAAGAAAAAAATTAAAAAAATTTAGGGAACCATATTTTATAGGAGCATTAAAATGTGTGTCGAGCTTCCGTCCCCTAATGTAAAGAATTGGGTGGGACGGAGGTAGTAGCATATTTTTTCTAAATAGAACCTATTTTTTTTATAAATGCAACAACTTTTCAAAATTAACTTAACTTCTTAAAAGCAACGTGCATTGCACGGGATATAAACTAGTACTATATTATAACAGACGAAACATTAAAAGTTTGGTGGGTACCTGTTTTTGGGTACACACTGATTTTACATAATTACCCTTAATTATTTATATAATTTCTAAAAAGTAATTTCATAAAAAGTTTTTTATACATTATATAAAAATATCACATGAAATTACCCTTTTCAATCAAAACATGTTACTTTTTCTATCAATTAAAACACTTCTATTTTCAGAAATATCGCGGACAATCAAAACAAGTTAACTTTTCTATCTTTCTCAAATAAAGTTTCTTATACACTATATAAAAGTATCACATGCAATTACCCTTTTTGATCATTCTCAATCAAAACATGTTATCTTTTCTATCGATTAAAACACCTTTATTTTCGGAAATATCACGGGCATACTTTTTCTATTTTTCTCAAATAAAACACCTCCTTTTTACACCAAGTTTCATGTAACTTCCAAAAATAACATGGATAATTCTACTTAATTAAATAAAATAATAATATTATAATTACTAATAACCTACAAATTATCTTTTTAAACTAAAATGCACTACCAACTTAGTTTAGAGTTAAATTAAAGTCATATAATATTGAAAAACAAATCCGTGCATCGCACGGGTTCTAAGCTAGTATTTTATTAATATATAATATTTAAATATTCGAAAATTTTGATAGGGAGCGAAACATAAGCGCCAGGAAATTCTCCTTGGAATATAAAGTCAAAAATTCAGATATCAGTCAATACTGAATGACCTTAGTTAAAAAGATATCCATGTACAAATATAATTAGATACACACATAAATAACGTACCAACAGAGTCTACTTGTACATTTGCGCATGGATAACGTTGTAAATCTCCAGGATATTAAAAGATCAGTTACTATTATCTATGATTTGGCTGGGGGCATAAACAAAATCCTAACATTTGCATATAAAAGAGACTTAGTATGCACAAAACTTTGTAGCACAATTTTACATTACTCCTCAGTTCTCAATATATACAGATGACGACTTTAACGAGGAGAATCCAATTTTATGTTCTGATTTTGACCATTTTCACCATTTTGCATTGTACGGGTGCCGTCTAGTTATATATGTTTTTTCTCTTGCATTGGTGTTGCACATTATATGTTTTTTTTTTTTACATTTTATGTAAATAAATTTATTGTAATTTAATGTGTGTGTATGTGAGTAAACATTGGTGATGAATTCAGGCTGCTGGGGAGATGGAAAAGTGATGAATGAAGAAGATTGTCAGCCATTCCCGTGTACCATCGGTGTTGGAACGTGTTATTGTTGTCAAGCAATGCCACCTCCTAAGCTCTGTTGGGACGACAAGGCAGTTTGTCAGGCTGATTGTAATGCTAAGTTCAGTTCACCATCATTTCATTAGATCATTTTTTGTTATTCCATGAATCAAGCTTCCTATTGTATTTTTAGTTTTTGTTCATCCTTTTCGGATTTTATTAAACAAAAGAAAGAAATTTTGGTTATTAATAAATCAAAAGATTTTTCTCTGTTTTTTTTTTTTTTGGTTAAATTTTTAGGCTAAAATTTAAGATTTTCCATGTAACTTTCTCATCTTCCTCTGTAAAAGATACATGAGGAGCTGCCATGAAACAATAGGAAATGAATTTATGTATTGAAATATTATTATTTTTTTGCATATTATCTTATATCATATGACCGTGTACGTTTTATATTTGTTAAAAAAATATTATTATTTTTTATATTTCTAGGCCTTAGCTAGAATTTAGTTGGCATATTAGTTCTCCGGAACTTCAACTAACACGAACAGTTACCAGTCGCTGCTTCTGTTCTCCACACATCCTTTTCATCCATTTTAAAGCATTACAGAAGGCTACTGATGTTTCTTCATCTGGTAGACCTGATGACTTGTTTTCATTAAATGGAGGGCAATGTTACAGCATCAGTGAAACTAGAGGTAAAAGAAGTTCAGACAATTCTTACCATCCTTACCTGTGACAATCTTAAACAACGAATTCATTTGGAACAAAAGGAAATATTCACTTTTACACAACTGTAACAAGACATCAGTGCATTGCGTGATAAGACCATCCATCCGGATACCATTGTCTGTAATCACACATTGTCGTCTTTGCAAAATCACTGATCATAACTGAACTTCTTTACTACTATTTCAGTGACTTCATACAAACATTTTACAACTGAAATCAACATGTAACCAGTAAACAGTTGCCACCTTTCAGAACTTCTCTGTTCGAAGAAAAGCTTTTATTCTTAAAAATAGTTGCTCATAGCACTATTATTTATTTCACAGTGCAACTTGTATTACAAATTTAACAAACAGATAAAGAAAGAAAACGATAATAAAAATTGATACAAAACAGCACTAACAAGTTTCTTGCAACTTCTACTTAAGTAACAGAATCAAACCCCCTACAAAATATTTTCAAAGTAGCTACATCCGCAATATTAATCTCATATAAACTTTACAAAAAAGAAGACAACGCATATACCCCACCTGCAGGTAAATTCTACTCTGGTGCACTAGTAGTTCAACTGGAAGAAGCATCATGTAACTGTATCTATCTGCTCCCCGGAGTTCTCATGTAAACCAAACATTTCTTTTGTACCAAAGATTGTGGGATGACAAGACAAACCGTCATCTTCTCATTTCAGAACCATGCAAGTAAACCAAAGATGTATTGCATAGTGCCTCTTTGACACTTGCAATAGCTCACCCACGTATGCTAAGATTTTCTATTATCCCACCTTTATCAGCAACCCAATCCTGCTGTTCATATTTATTTGTTACACAACTGTCACCAACCAACCGAGAAGAGTAGTTCAAAAAAACCGCCTCCTAAAATTACGAGTTGTTGCTTGATATGAGCGCATGAGCAGTCCTACACCAATACCAACACCAAGACACATCCCAAGCCCTATCCCAACACCGACTCTTACACCTGCATTAAACCATGTAAGCTGGCCGTCCTCACCAGGGTACATATCATCTGAGTAGTAACTCTGTCCAAATTTGCCATCAGGATCGTAGTCATCAACTTCTGCATCTGTGACCTACATACACCGTTATATGATGTCAAAGGTCAGTGTGGTAAGTACATTCTATGTGCCAAGCAAAAGCATGTGGTACATATTCAGGGGTACAGTGTATAGTATATAATACTTTAGGATAGTCACGAGTTTTTTGATGACATCAATGTTACAAAAGACAATATAAAACTATAAGCAGAACTGCAAGTATCGAGTATAAACACACATGATGGCTGTTGCACAAGGTGATTCATCAAGAAAATCAATAAATAGTCAGAACTGACATCACACTATCATTCTATCACTAGAAAACATTTGGGTAAATGAAAGAAGTGTCGGCAAGTTATTTGAGAAGATAATACAATACAGAAGCAGGAATGAAAATATGCTCAACCAGCTAAATCAGTATAAGATAAAGTCGTGTTAAGAAGTTCATGTATATTTAGCAGTTGACAAATTTTATCAACACACCTCTTCACTCTGCAAACTATAGTCAAGATCTTCACCTTTTTAAACTAATGTCAGGAACATCGCCCTGACAAATAGGGCTTGAACATCAGACCATGATTACAGAGCAGTGTTCTTAAAAGGACTAGGCGGGTCTGGGGCTGAAAGTATCTTCTGCTGGGGAGAAATTAAACAGAACATTTATTGCATAAATTTTCTAATGCGAGGATTGATTGAATATATTATATATCTTACAATTTTATATATAAAACTATTAATTCGTGCCTAAATCTGCCTACTTCCACCTAGTTCCAATTTTTGATCCAAATCTTTTCATCTAACAGTGAATTTTACCAAAAAATGACTTTAACAAAATCGGGACGTTCACTCCCCCGCCCTAAGGGGCTTTCAGAACACTGCCACAGCCGCGATATGTATCATATTTGTAAGTACAGAAGCGATATGTATCATATTTATAAGCAAAGTCAACATAACTACATATACAAGGGTCTTTTCTCCGATGCAGACGAGATAGTAAGACCTTCGATGCATATAGAGATAGTGACACGGTGAACAAAAGAGCATATTCAACCACATTGCTCCCTCCAAGTAATATTATGTCCTCCAGATATTATAACTACAAGCATCCGTCTTCATCTCAATTCAGAAAACGAATGACTAAATGATCAAATCACTATTCTTCTCTTCTTCACCAACATATTAGCCTTGCCTCTTCAAAATATACTTGCCCTTTTGGATTGCCTGTTGGTGCCTAACATATCATATACAGACTTCATGTACAATTAATCACCCTGGATTCAATCAATAACTGCACAACTAAGCATATTCGGCCGATATCTTCTGTTAAATGCCAAACTTACTTATATTGTAGAATATAAATATAAATCAACAATGAAGCAAATTTGAACTTCAAAAAACATAGATGCTTCACAGACTACTCTTAACCTATGTTGATCCCAATATCCCATCACTGTATACAATAGTAGTCCTTCTGTTCTCTGAATCATAAACTGCCTAAGCTAAAGGTTTCATCTTCCAGTGACAAAACTATCATAGGTCCCTCATAATTTCCAGGTTAGTAGGCTTTCTTGGGTCCCTCATAGGTGTTATGGCGAACCACATTTTACCTTTGTTGTTATCAAAACTGAACACCTATGATTTCACAAGAGAACCTTTAGTTGGCCTCTCTTGTTGAAACCCACTCGTTTCTCAATCCTCATCCTTCGAGAACTATTGACGGTTTTTTCGTTCTAGGTTAGTGTTTGCATAGAATTAGCATGTTAATTACAGTAAAAGCATGTGTATTATATTGCATATATAGACACATCACGTTTACACATGAATGGATGTCCAATAGAACTGATCACCATTCTAACTTTACCGCTGCAGGAAAATTGCTCAACTCCCATCCACTCCACACTTCTTAGAAGTAAATTTATCAAGTTAATTTTATGAAAAAGCATACAAACTCAGCAAAAAACAAACTTTACCGGAACTTTCAAATGTTGAACCAACCCATTCCCATTCCTCTTATCCACCTCCTCATCTTCCGGAATCGCATCAAGCATCCCATGCCTAACATTCTTCTTCCTCGGACTAACCTGAATCGTCTTAGTCAAAATAACCGGCACTCCACAACAACACCCCGCAATATAAACCTCAATCGACGGAGACGAAATCCCTAACTTAGGTTTAAAAAACGCGGAATCCCCACCATTCGCAATCCCTCCAATATAACAATCCATATTCCACCCAGTCCTCAAATCCCCACTCCAATTCCCCTCAATCCGCTCCAACGATCCACACAACACCAGCTCCTCCTCCTCCAACACCTCGAATTCCACCGCACCCGAAACTCTAACATTATCCGTACTCACATACGTAACTTCCGCATTCTCCTTATCGATACGATCACGGCGTAAGGTGATGACGGAGCTCTCTGAAGCCGGAATCTTGACGCAATTGATGTCGAGCGATACGCCTAGTTCGCGACGGAGGTGACGGAGATTGAGGTGAGTAGGGACGTAATCGACAGCACAGGGAGTGATACGAACGTAGAATAAGCGAATTTCTAGGGAGCTAGAGGATTGTAAGACAGGGGAGTTGATGATACGATGATAGAGATTGAGGTTAGGGTTAGGGTTTGGGGAGATTGATGAATCTTCGTCTTCTTGATCCATTTTGGGAGGGGTGAGGTGAGGTTAGGTTAGGGTTAGGTTTGGGGGATTTAGGGGGAATTTTTAAGTTTAGGGGTTTGTAAATTTGAGAGAGAGAGAAGAGAGAGAGAGAGAGGAGGGGAGAGAGATTGTAATTGCAAGCAGGTGAGGCTTGTTTGCTTTTGGGATGAAATGTTTGACGAAAAATAAATAAATTGACGAAATAAATAAAAATTCGGAGTTTATTTTTAATAAATGCAAGTAGACAAGTACTACTCACTATGTTTTACTCACTATGTTTCATCAAATTCTTTATATTGGGAACCGTGCACTCGACACGCATTTTAAGGCTTTTATAAAATATAGTTCCATAATTTATTTTTAAAATTTTCTTTTTCTGAATAAAAGTTAAACTATTATATTTTTATACATGAAAAAAATTCCAAAAAAATTTATAGAACTATACTTTTTATGAGCCTTAAAATGCGTGTCAAGCCCTCCCTTCCCATGTACTCACTCTGTTTCATCAGATTCTTTACATTGAGAACCATGCACTCGACACGCATTTTAAGGCTCTTATAAAATATAGTTCCATAATTTATTTTTAAAATTTTTTTTTCTGAATAAAAGTTAAACCATTATATTTTTATACAAAAAAAAATTCAAAAAAATTTATAGAACTATACTTTTTATGAGCCTTAAAATACGTGTCAAGCCCTCCCTTCCCGCGTATAAACAAGCCGCCGGGACGGAGGGAGTAGTTGTTAACTAACAACTCCTAACAAATATATCTTGTCACTGCTCACATTTGCATTACAGTAACTTGGTTATGACTATTGCCGAGGCCAGTGATTACATTTCGCATTTTTTAAGTTCATTTACATGAGAAGTTTGATAGTAACATGATCAAGGCGAAAAATTTTATACTAAAAATAATATTGAATTTCTCAATTTTCTTTTCATCTTACCTTCGTGAAAAAAAAAATTAAAATTTTGTCACCTTTAAATTTGCAATTTTAGAACATGGCACCTTTCATTTCTTATATTAGAACATGTCCAATGATGTGCTAAATGTAGTGCTATATCTCTATTATAGCACCCAAAACAAAAATCATCAATCCAATGATATGCTAAAAATTGTGCTAAAATAGCACAATGCTATAGTTTGTGCTATATATAGCACAAAATATAGTATTGTGCTATATTTGCCACATCATATTTTTTGAAAATAAGGAGGGAAGTAGATAAAGGAGAGAAATGGAACAACCTAGTGTAGTGTATATTATTAAACACCATTTTGACAGAAAATTAAATTCATGCATTTGTAGTTTTTATTGTCAATTAAATTAATACTCAACCACCAAAATAGTTGTGACTACATTATATTCTACATTAATTCTTCAACTGCATTGTCTATCTATATCAGCTCTACAACCTTCTCCCACAATGAAATAGTTCACACCACCTATGTCGGTTGTACTACCAACAAGAGGAAAATCCTTTACTCCCGAGCAAGATGAGGCAATTTGTAGAGCATATTTGAGTATTACTGAAGACCCTATTGTTGGAAACTCCCAACCACGAAGCCATTTCTGGAGCAGAGTGTTACAAGAATATAAAAGGAAGACAAATGATGAGCAGCGATCCGAACAAAGTATGAGATCTCGTTGGCAAATAATTCAGAAATGGTGTAACAAGTTTCGTGGGTGTCTAAAAATATTGAAAGCTTAAATCAAAGTGGAGTGACACGCCAAAATGAGGTAACTAATTTGTATAAAACATTCAAGACTTTAATTTTAAATCATCTATCAGCTTATACAATTGTTTTTATTCATTTTTAGTATGATATGGCAAAACAATCATATTTTAACGATAGGGGAAAATACTTTACTGGCATGGACGGTTGCTGGGCCATCTTGGAACAATCAATCAAGTGGCAAGATGTCAATCCTGATGAATCGAAACTCATGAAAGAAGTTCCAACACCTTGTGAGTCTCCAAATGTTGAAATGAGTCCTTTAAGCGGAGGCAGCGATAGTGTGTCGTCACCAAGAAAAGACCCCCTGGAATAAAACTAGCAAAGGCAAAAAAAGAAAAGAGTAATGTTCAAGAAGTCCACAATGCGAGACACATTAATCTGTTAGAAACCCTCAACAAAACAATGGCCGACAACCAAGCCAGGAAGATCGAATTGGATGAAAGGAGAATTGTTTCTCTTGAACGACAAACAGCCTGCAAGGAAAAAGATGTAACACCCCAGTCCCACATCGATAAGATTTGGGACTTCTGTTCAGTTTATAAGGCAAAGTACTACTACTATGTGCACCAACAAATCATGATCTTTTGGGGGCCTATGGTGGGCTTGTTGTTTACCCAAGTTGACTGTATTTGGGCCAGTAGGCTTTGGCTTATTTCGGACTTGGAATTGGGACTCGACCCGGTTTTCGAAAAAGGCTCGGGATTTGACTCGGGTTGTCACATATGGTATCAGAGCCGACTCCCGAAAGCTTGATGCGTCAAGTTGCCGGAGGTGGGGATACGAAGGCTGGTGGTATTATCCCACAATGGCAAGAGGTCCGGAGGTGGGGACACGAAGCCAGCCGGTATTATCCCACAATGGCTAGGGAGGAACGATCCGGACCTATGGGCTATCTATTCAGACTTGACGAGGACGTCTAGAGTTTAAGTGGGGGAGTTTGTAACACCCCAGTCCCACATCGATAAGATTTGAGACTTCTGTTCAGTTTATAAGGCAAAGTACTACTACTATGTGCACCAACAAATCATGATCTTTTGGGGGCCTATGGTGGGCTTGTTGTTTACCCAAGTTGACTGTATTTGGACCAGTAGGCTTTGTCTTATTTCGGACTCGGAATCAGGACTCTACCCGGTTTTCGAAAAAGACTCGGGATTTGACCCGGGTTGTCACAAAAGAGACTGAAAGAAAAGATATTGAGATGGAGGAAAGAATAATGGCAATAGACCTGTCTACCATACATGATCCACAGATAAAAGCTTACCATTAGCACAGACGGGCTGCCATTTTAGCAAAATGGAACAACTTTAACTCAACAACATATTTTACCGATTTATCTGAATATTAATGAACCGTATGTTCCATGATGTAAGAGTGTGTTATGATCCAGTACTGTGCAATGTAAGCTATATTTATCCAGAACCAGTTTATTAATTATATTTTGAATGAAGCTAGACCTGAGAACAAAACACATGCTCATTGTTTTAAGATTAACACTTGTACTAATCATATATGTTTTAAGATTGACCGTTAATGTAAAATTATTCATGTGATATAATCTCTCAAAAATCAGTAACCACGCTTTAACAAAGTGTTTTTCCCAAACATTACATTTACCTATTTATTTCCCTCAAAATACTTCACCATTGAAGGAATATTTGAAAAACAATCAGTTACCATAAGTGTTAATCATCCAAAGAGAAGTAAGTAATAGAGAGATGAACAAAGAGGCCAGAAGCAACAGAAGCATTACATAAATATTACACAGTGTCAAAAAAACAACAAAAGCATTACATAAATATTGAAATTGGTTTATTCCTATAGTCTGCATGCGCTCAGAATTTTCCAAAAACAACTGGAAAACAATATTTAAAATACATAAGCACCTTCATTTGATACTTCTTCACCGCGACGCACCCAAAGATGCTCAATGAGATCATTGCGAAGCTGATGATAGGTCTCGGTAGACATTATCTTCTTATTACGGGCAAGAAACTCAGAGAATGAAGATGTTCATTCTCGTGAGATTTGAGGTGGCCTCTCGTGAAGTAGTTCAGTTATTGCATCATCTTCTTGATCATGCTGATATTCGTAATCATGTTATGCAAGATAACACAAGTTTGCATGATATAATACATATCTACTTGATCCCAAAAACGTGCAGGCCCTTTTACAATTGCAAAGCGTGCTTGTAACACGCCAAACGCTCTTTCAACATCCTTACGACATGCTTCTTGCATTCTTGCAAAATAAGCCTTCTTCCGATCGTTCGGCTCCCTTATAGTTTGGACAATAGTCGATCATTTTGGATAGATACCATCAGCATGGTAGTACCACTATCGTATAGTCTTCCATTAATAATAAAGTGTGCAGGAGGGGCACAACCATCACGGAGTTCATCAAATAAATTGGATTGATCAAGTACATTAATATCATTGTGTGAACCAGGCATCCCAAATAAAGCATGCCAAATCCATAAATCGTACGAGGCAACTGCTTCTAGTATAATGGTTGGTTTTTGAACGTGTCCGGTTGATTAGTGCATAATTTTACATATTTTAATGCCTATTTTATTGCTCGCTCTCGTATTTTTATTAGTTAATTTATCGCATTTACTTTGTTTTGCAGNAAAATAAAAGAAATAATAAAAGGGGAGAAATGCAAGCAAGGGTAAAAGAGGGAAGTGCTAAAAGAACAAAAGGAAAAAGGGAAAAGAAAAAGATAAAAGGGAAGTTTCTTGGAAAGTGCTTAAACAAAATCAAGGGTCAAGATTTATTCAACATACCTCTCATGTGGATGGTCAATATTAAGCCAAAACCCTAAATCTAGCCTATATAAACCCCTCTTTCTCTCATTGTAATTAATTCTCAACCAACCTCCTAGCTTAGTTTTATTTTCTTGTTTTAGCTTTCTTTCATTTTTGTAAATCCAACCCTAGGCTAGAACCCTAGGGTGGAATAGATTAGTTTGCTTTCTTTTTCTTGTTTACCCATCCCTAGGCTAGAACCCTAGGGGTATTCAATTTCTTGTTCAAACACTCTTTAATTTTATGCAAATCTTGTCTTTGAATTTTATTTCTCTTGTTTTTATTTTGAAGCTCTTAGATCTACTTTGTTTCTTGGCAAATGAACTTTCGTAAAATCAAAAGGAGGATAAATAGTATAAGGCTACCCCTTATTGGTGAAAGGATGCCTTGATTTTACTTTATTGCATTGTTCTTGATTTTTTTTAGTTAGTTTTAGCGGTAGATTTAATTTTTGAGCATTGTAGTTTAATGGGTTTGGTAGAGTAGTTTATTTTGATGTTGGGTGTGTGAGTTAGTGTAGATTTTAATTTTATGTAAGTGGGTGTGTGTTGCTCTTTTACTTCCTTGATCTAATTTAGTGTTTAGTTTGTTGTTGCTTTGATTTTATGTGTTCTTGATATGCTAGTGTGTAATGTTAATTTTAATTTGATGTTTGCTAGTAGTTAGTGGTAAGTTGCAATTTTTTTTTTAGATATAGTTTTGTTTTTGATTCTTGGCGAATTTTAATTTTTCCGTTATGTTCGTACTTTTTTCCGACCAAATTTCCGGCATGAAATTGATTTGTGTCGGGATTTGGTTAGTGCCTGTTTGGGAAATCTTATTTGTCAGAAAC
>PHNY01024743.1:917-11545 GCA_003724115.2 Anethum foeniculum | reverse complement strand
AGTCAGAATCAGAATCATCAGTTTCATCGTTACCAGTAGTGAATCAGCATAGTTTGGCTCTTGATCAATCGAGGAGAGCTAATTATGGGGTGCCTCCAAAGAAATATGGTTTTGAAGACATAGTAGCATATGCACTACAGGTTGCTGAAGAGGTGAATAAGAGAATAAAGGTGAGCAAAGTGGGTACTGTTGATAACCCAGCTGAGATGCTTACCAAGCCGGTTCCACATAGCAAGTTTCAGCATTGTTTGAACTTGCTAAATGTTCGGAGTTGTTGATTGCCCTTTTAGGGCAAAATCTGAGGCAGAAGAGTTTTTCCTGGTACATCTGGCACTATTATGGTGCATCAGGTACATCTGTTGAGTTTTTCTGGTACATCTGGCATTATTATGGTGCATCTGGTACATCTGTTTTTGTAAGAGGATTCAAGTCAAGGTGGAGATTTGTTAGAATATGTCTTGAATCAGTATATGCCTTTATGGTAATATGCTTTAATCAGTATATGGCTTTATGGTATTTTCTGTTTTATGTTATACCTTTATGGTATTTTCTATTTTACGTTATGGTTATCTGTTTTATCAGTTTTGGGCCTATTTCCCTGGGCTTTTCTGTAACCGCCTATAGAGTATTATATAAACTCTCTATGAGCATAACCAAAACGTATTATGGTATCCTGTAATCTGTATCCTGAAGTATCCTCAACAGGGGATAATCTGTATCTGTATTCTGTGATCTGTATCATCAAGATCAATAAAACTTTTCTCTTCTGCCTATTATTATAGTCTTTCTTACTTACGTTATAACATTGCTTTTAGATCAATCTCTCGTATGAGATCATTTTATTGAATGCTTCTTCTGAGTGTCCAAACAAGATTTGTTTATGCATGCATTTTGAAGCAGCGGACATATTTTCTTGATGGTGATGATCTGTTGGAAGAAGTATGAGGGACTAACACAACTTTAGCACAAGATATTACTTTTCCAACTTGTTGCCCACCACAGTAATTAAATATTAAGTAAATATTATTAGAACCTGACAACAACAGTACAACTGAGATACAAGCTTAAACATAGAGATTGGTTTTCTGATAACAATCCTAAGAGACGACAAAGTCTTTATTTAATAATAAAACGCGTAGCTATCTTAGAGTACTGATCCAACATCAGTAAAGCGTGGTGTGTGATGTTATGCTGCCAGTTGCCACCTTGAGTCAAGGTCGTTTTAGATAGGAGTAATCTCACCAGAGGGTGACACTTTAGCAACCTTCTTAAATTCTGCAGGTGCTGTATTAGGATCCTTAACCAGTGATTCCTCTTTGACTTCAGTGTAGTAAGAATAGTTATTGATGCCAGTGTAAACCCCGTCGTCCATTTCAGTGGTAACTGTTTCCCCAGTATAGAGGACTTGGCGCTGAGTATAAGAAAAAGGAACATCACAAGTACCACGGGTTGCTATAAGTCGCACAGTTACCTTTGTCTTTGGTGGTATCATAACCTTGTAGGTAAAGGATCTTTCTTCTTCTACTTCCTTAGTTTCTCCCCACATATACTCTCCAGCAACCTCATAACCCACAGTAACTTTGCCATCCGCGATGAACGGAAAGCCTGCCTTAAAAGATGTTTCAACACTCGCCTTCATTGAGATCATCCAGTTCCAAGTACTTGACGTCGTTACTTTATATGAGAGATGAAATGTCTGCTCATGGGTTGCATTGCCTTGATTAGTGTTAGACGAACCGGCCATCGTGATGACAGACTCACCGTAGATCCTTGCATCCATGAGCCGGAAGTTGACATTTTCGATTGTCCTTGAAATGAGAAGCTCTGACAACTTAAGCTGGGCGAACCTATCGATTGTACTAGTACCGGCATTAAGACAGCTTTCTTTGCCATCGGCGGTATACCTTTTGCAGAATAAATTGTTTTTTAAGTTTTTAAGAGCGATTGTATCGTCGCTGATTTTAACTGGCTCAAATTCTGTACCATCATCACTTGTGGGATTTGTTGAATCGGCCCAAATCCAGTTTGGGCTTAACCTCCAGTATTTATTCCAGTGCAAGTTACGGATGCAAATGTTACCGTCCGGATTCTGCACGATATCATTCCCCACCTTCATCGGATCATCTTCCATATTAGCTCCCGAAACTGAAGATATTCATGATTCTCAATCCAGGAGGCACGGAGAAATTTATCATTATCACCCATAAAGGCAACATATTTGGGAAGAAATACAAGTGACTGCCAATCTATGACATCAAACACATCACAGGAGCTGGCATCTGGAACTGAGTAGCTTACCGTTACGCATCCATAATAGGGTGCAGCTGCTCGCCACAGGCACATATTATTTTTAAGATGAACATGAGTAAGTCGGATTTTTTTAGGATCCCCGTCCACAGAAGTAGGCCTCAACAGTGTACAAGAACGCTTGGATTGGTCTTCCTCGGGCTTTTCAGCTTTGGCAGCAATCCAGTTGTTGTGTTCGTTCACCACCAGGTACTTGTTGTTGTAACAGCTTCTTATGTGAACCAGTCCATTCCCATTTTTCGAGCTATGGACTTCGAACTTTGCGTCTGCACTCCCTACCTGTTCACCACGAAATTGGACTAACCCCTTCACCTCCCTGTCTTCCTTTACATATCGCAATAACGTATTGTTGTATTGTGACCTGAGCTCAATAAGCCTTGGCAACGCCACAACTGTTAGACTCATTTTCTTATATCAGAGTGTATATTATGTTTGAATAATAGAATGCCCTTAAGCTTCATATCATGACCCTTTATATAGTGAACGGAGTACCAGAGACATTGTCACTGCATGCTTACAGCTAGCTGATCTTTGAAAATGTGATCGACTTAAAACTGCTAAAATGTGATTCACGTAGCTAAAAAAACAAAGAAAATTTATAGCATACCAAACAGTACTTGGTTACCTAAAATTTGGTGTAACGTACAGTTTATATTTACATCAAAATTGGTTTCAATTAGTATTGAGATATTGGGTAGTATAACCCTTTATATATGATAGTTCAACTATTTCAGTGTTCGTAGTACAAGATTCTGTCCTCAATACATTGCATCCGTTACACGACATTTCTGTCCGTGTGCTAATAATAGAGTTAGGAGCTCACCGGGGTTGATAAATTTTGGGGCGAGCGAGAATCGAACTCAGAACCTGAGACGACAAGAGATAAGTCTATATGAGTTGAGATATCTCATCACCCTCAATAAAACTGGTTTTAAAATTTTCGGTTCAATTAATTATAAATAATTCGCAACCTATCTTATCTATTATACACCGTTTAGGTTGTTTTAGGTTGCTTTATTGTAGTATTTTAGAAAATCAAACACCTTCTTGATCTCCGATGAGTGGCCACAGTCCTCAACAAAGCACAACTCCAAAAAGTAAAGACAAGTTCATGGATGAGTATAGATCATCCAGGCTCCGATATATGTCAATCTGAAATTAACCACATCGGATTCTGAATAACTTCAATAACTCGTTCCTAGGAGAGCTATGACTCTTACAGTTGATGTTAGCATATGGCAACTGAAACACTCCTAAACAAGAGAAAAGCATTTTTTACAAATTCGAACGTGTCAGTTGCAGTGTTGCACCTCCAAACTGTGTTGTCTGAATCACGAATACAAACAACTTATTATGTACTAGAAGATCACTAATACTGTAAAGCAATAGACTAATGCACACTCTACTCTGAAAGCCTTTGCAAGTCTGGCGAATACTAATATGCAGGATATTCATAGTTTAATCAGTATCAGGACATCAGACCAAAAATACCCGGCAGTGAAACAGAGAAAAGTTGAAAATCAAAGTAATTAGAATACTAGCTAGTCATGTTAGCATTCCACCATTAACGTAGAGGTGTACTACAGATATACAGATTACATGAGGAACTTTCATTGCTCCATTCTATTATGCATAACAAATATACGCAAAGTAGATACTGAATGCAAATTCCTAAAGAACAACTTGTAATTGTTCAGTAAATTAGTTCATTAGTGTAGTTTATAAGGGCACATGATGATAATTTGAATGACAACAAAACTCATGCAAAGTACGGGAAATTTAAAATGCCGAGTAAAACTTGACTCAAGCTATTTGTCAACGATCCTGCAGAACATTATTATGTAAATCTGTTAAAATGCCTGGAATTATAGCTTCTCGTCTACGTGTAAGATGAATGACTAAGTGGTTTCATGTTGGTGTTTCTCAATATCAAACGTACCTCGTATATCTCGCTTAACGCAGGGTCTGGGAGGGTAAGATGTACGCAGCCTTACCCTCATTCAAAAGAATGAAAAGGATGTTTCCACAAATACCCGCGGCTTGTGCGTGAACATGTGTGCGATGTGGAAAAAGTGAATATTAACAATATATCAAATATTTGACAAGAACCAAAAAGCAATTTTAAACAAACAAAAATTTATTCAAAGTGGTTGACATAGTACATGAGCCCATGGTTTTATTCACATAGGACTTACCTAACGTTAGTATGACAGTAACATTCTCCCTAAATTCTCTTTAAGAACCTGCAAATTCCGGTCAGTGTCTAGGATATCACATGCACCAACTCGAGATCATAGGTAATTCCTAATATACTATGCTGTCTGACATGAGAGATGCCTTTCAGTTTACAGCAACAATCCCTTCCACTATTTTAACATACTATAGTTTATCCAAGCATTGCAGTATGGAAAATTGAGAGAGAATAACGTAATTTTGATATACATGCAAAACAGAATTCACATATACGTTCACATTCAATTTCAGTATAATTAAGAGAGCTCTAATGTTGAATCATACTAATTGCAGAAACCAATCAACTCTACTAAAATACGAACATCATGGGGATGAAGTTGTTAGTTTTGCATAGCATATGATGAATATGAATAATGTTATATACCTCTGACTAAGCCTACCAGTCATGGATACTCATGGGATTCTCGGTCTCACTCTGTTTGACTTGTGTGTCTCGGAAAATGTTGATGACTGGGATATGAAGCCATCATCATTCTTGAAGGATTTACCTTTTAATTCCATTAAAGGCATTCGACGTTCAAAGCTCTAACCGTATTCACCTTTCAGTCCCACTTAATGCATCCCATGTTCCTAGCTCTGATATCTGCTGGTTCATAAATCTTCAAGAAGCTTCAAAACTGCATATTGATGGAATGAAGGTCATAATCTATATTACCTATTAATCTGGATGCAGAGTATATCAGTTAATTTGTTGTGGCCTGGCATGGTATTTCGGGCTAAATGCACAGGCTTTCTATTCAAATTTTATGTTGCTGAAGTATCTCTCTGGTCTGGACTTCTAACTAGCGGATCCTTTCTTCTTTTTGCTACTTGTAATTTTATTTCATCACATGAAGTATAAATCTGTATCTCGGACGAAGTGGTGACCACTTCACTTTGTTAGAAAAAACAAAATGAGAAATCTGCTTAGAAAATGTCCTCCTCTGGAAGAGAATACAAATTCCATTACACATAAACACTTGCATTTCTGTTTGATTATACTACAGTTCTTTTGGGTATGTTTGTGGAATTAGCTGGAGTAACTGGAAAAGTAATATTTTACTTTTGCATGCTGGCCGTGAGAACTAGAACTAAAAACTGATATATCACTCTGAAAATTACCAGATTAAGTAAATTAATTATCAAAACAAAGAAAAGAAGTATGATTTGAAGTCTTCTATAATGAAACTTTAGTGAAGGCTGCAATGAATAAAAGAAGAAACAGGCAATAAATTCGCAGATATATAAATCTGTGCTGCAAGCATGCTATTCATGACATTCATACACTTTAAAACAACCATATTCAAGGTTTATCATATAATAAATATTATCTCAAGGAACTCATTCTTATTTTTGCAGATGACATCTAAAACATAATAGACGTTCACGGCCACAACAGTACAACTAAGATACAGCTTAAACATAAAAATTATTTAGAATAACAATCCTGCAGATACACAAAGTCTTTATTTAGTAGTAAAAAGTACAGCTTAATTGAAGTACTGATCCAACATCGCTAAAGCCTCATGAAGAATGTTATGTTGCCACCTTGATTCAAGATTGTTAGATAGGGATAATATCACCAGACGGTGACACTTTAGCAACCTTCTTAAATCCTGCAGCTTCAGTATTATGATCATTGAGCAATGGTTCCTCTTGTGATGTTATTTTGTAAGAATAACTATTGACGCCAGTGTAAACCCCGTCGTCCATTTGATTGGCAACTGTTTCCCCAGTATAAAGGACATCGCGCTGAGTATAAGAAAACGGAACATCACAAGTACCTCGGGTTGCCATAAGTCGCACCCTCACCTTTGTTTTTGGTGGTATCATAACCTTGTAGCTAACTGATCTTTCTTTTTCTACGTCCTTGGTTTCTCCCCACATATACTCTCCAGCAAACTCAAACCCCAGTTTGATTCCACCTTCTGCGATTAATGGAACGCCTCCACTAACAGATGTTTCAATACTGGCCTTCAGTGAGACCTTCGAGCTCCAAGTACTTGACGTCTTTTCTTTATATGAGAAATAAAATGTCTGCTCCTGGGTTTGACTGCCGTTGTTAGTGTTAGATGAACTGTCCACCATGACAGGAGACTCATCGTAGATCCTTGCATCCATGAGCCGGAAGTTGACATTTTCAATCTTCCTTGAAATGACAAGCTCTAACACTTTCAATTTGGTCCAACTATCAATTAAAGCAGAACCGGCATTAAGACAGCTTTCTTTGCCTTGGGTGGTCAGCCTGTTGCAAAATTTTTTGTTTGCTACGTTTCTAAGAGCGATTGTGTCGTTGCTGAGTTTAACTGGCTCAAATACTGTACCATAACTTGTGGGATTTGTTGAATCGGCCCAAATCCAGCTTGGGCTTAACCTCCAGTATTTATTCCATTGCAAGTTACGGATGCAAATGTTACCGTTGGGAGTCTCCACGATCTCATTCCCCACCCTCATTGGATTATCTTCCATTTTAACGTCCGAAAACTGAAGGTATGCATGATCTTGATACCACAGGGCACGGAGAAATTTATCGTTATCACCCTTAAAGGCAACATATTTGGGAAGAAACACCAGTGACTGCCAATCAATGACATTAAACACGTCACAGGAGGAGGCGTCTGGATTTGGGTTGTTTGCCCTTACGCATCCATAATAGGGTCCAGCTGCTCGCCACAAGCACAGATTATTTTTAAGATAAACATGAGCAAGTCGGATTTTGTTAGGATCCCGATTCACAGAAGTAGGCCGGAACAGTGTACACGAAGGCTTGGATTGGTCTTCCTCAGGCTTTTCAGCCTTGGCAGCAATCAAGTTGTTTTTGTCCAACACCAGGTACTTGTTGTTGTAGCAGCTTCTTATGTGAACCAGTCCATTCCCACTATTCGAGGTATGGACTTCAAACTTTGCGACTGGGCTCCCTACCTGTTCACCACGAAACTGGACAAACCCCTTCACCTCCCCCTCTTCCTTCACATATCGCAATAACGTATTGTCATATTGTGACCTGAGCTCAATAAGCCTTGGCAATGCAACAACTGTTAGACTCATTTTATTTAGCAAAAACAAAATAAATAAATAAACTGTTCGACTCATTTTCTTATATCAGAGTACCTATATATTTCGTTTCAGTTATAGAATGCCCTTAAGCTTCATATCATGACCCTTTATATAGTGAACGAAGTGCCAGAGATATAGCCACTGCATTCTTACAGCTAACTCTGATCCTTACCAAACAGTACTTGTTGCTTATAATAACAGAGTGAGACAGATACTAGGCAGGACAGTTCTTGCCTATATAACTCAACTATTTCAGTGTTCCTACTGGTATAATAGAGTATTTCAGCTAATTCATTCAATTTGTTTTATATAGGTTGCATGTGTTGCACGACATTCATGTCCGCATGCTAATTAGGGGTAATCAATAGAAACTAACTAGAAAGCCTCACGGCTCTCTGTAAAGAATCACATGTTAAGTTGGTTTTTTTTGCAGCTTGTAATTTTATTTTTAAACGCAAAGTATGAATCTGAGTTCTTTAGAGGGAGGGCGAGAAGGGTGATGATCCTGGACATGTTTAATAATAATGTACTTGTTAGGAGCTGTCCCACATCGGTTGTGGGAGGGGCAGATTGCTAGTATATAAGCAACCAGATTACTCCATTAGTATCCAGTATGGGCCTACGGGGAGGCATAGAGCCAGATGGATTCCAGTATGGGTCAAGGGGGAGCCTGGTCATACTGAAGGAGTCGGGCCCGGTGTGTGAAGGGGGAGATTGTTAGGAGCTGTCCCACATCGGTTGGGGCAGATTGCTAATATATAAGCAACCAGATTACTTCATTAGAATGAGGCCTTTTGGGGTATGCCCAGATTGCTAATATATAAGTAACCAGATTACTCCATTAGTATGAGGCCTTTTGGGGTATGTCCAATAACAAATCCTTGCGGGCTCGGCCCAGAGCGGACAATATCATACTAATGTGGAGTTAGGCATGCTTAGCAAGCCCAACAGTACTTAGGTATCATATTTTGCAATATATATTATGAATTACTTGCAGATCAACTACTGAAAATAATCCGATAGTACATATTAGATGCCTTCACTTCCCGGAAAGACTAGAATGAATGAAAGAAGAAACAAACAACAAATTTTACTAAAATATAGTAAACCTGTACTGCAAGACATGCTATTCTTGACATTCACACACTTAAAATCACGTACTCTTTTATACATTACTAAAAACTGGGATTACTTGTAGCTGTTAACCATATATTCAAGGTTCAAAACAAGCTTAAGTTCCAATATATTAGCAAATATAAGAAAATAGCATGCCTAAATCTTTGTACCACTTGGGACAGAGGAATGCATCGAGGACGATTACATTTGTTAAACAACTTGAAAAATATTCGTAAATATACAAGCTCGTATAATTCCGGAAAACTGAAGAGTTTTTTGTCAGTAACAAATCTGAAAATTTTAATATAAAAAAAAAAACAAACATTTCTGTTTAATACAACAGGAAACGATTAATATGAACGAAAAGTGGAAAACAAAATATGTGTACCATATTATCGTTCTTACATGGACTACTGGGAACAATGGTTCTTACAGGGACTCCACACCGGACAGCTCGTGTATCGGATCACACTGATAGGACTGGTAGCCCACGACACTGAGATCCATAGTCCCTGGAGGGTCCATGTGCCCATAGTAGACCTTGGTAACACGGACTTTAGTGCACTCTACTACTTCAATCTGTCCATCAAAGTGAAACAACGTGAAGAAACCGAACAGATTGTCTTCCAAGTGCACCAAACGAGGTACATACGCATCTGACAGAAAAGATTCGTCACAAAACACTGTCGGTGACAAGTACCCACGGTAGTGAACGCGTTTGTCCAATTCATAGGCCATCAAGTGATCGCTCTCAATCCAATAAATAGTCTTGTCACTGACAACCGTAACAGGGCGTGCAAAACCCCATGAGCTGATTTTAGGGAAGCATTCGTACCTCGACCAAGTGTTATCAGCCACATTATAGAGAACGGCATCCTTATTAGGAAGAACACCGCAACCAATTAAAATAGTTTGAGCGTCATAAGGGAAAGCAAACAGCTGGGTACATCCCAATCGAGACCACGAATGAGGGAAAATAGGATCATTCAATGCCTTCCATTCTTGCTCTTCTTTAGGCTTATTTGTGTCCAAAAACTCGGCCCATGGGCTTGAATCTTCTTTGAAGGGTGCAAATCCTCCAAAGACATATATTTTTCCACCAAGACAAACAACAGCTGGATATGCTCTCTTCTTCAACATTTTGGGGCACCCTTCATGTCCCCCTTCTGGATTGTTTGTGTTAAACCTGTAGACGTGTTTGCAAGGTAAATTCGAATCCAATTCCCCCCAATACAGTATATGTCAGAGCCGACGAAAACCAGTAATGTTCCTCCAGTTAGTTTAGGCCAATCATAAGGAACAATGATTTTTTCGGGAAGAATATCGTAACAAAAGTGCACGCTTACCCAACTCCCAAGTCATAGTCTCCTTTGATGTATCTGTTGATACAGATGCCATTGCCACATGAGACGTTTCGAGACTGGTGTCAGTTCCATAGAGGATGAACTTTTTTATGCTGCTTCTTTTCACAGGCATAGCTTCCTTGACCTTGCTGAAATTAGATATTCAAATTAGTTACATATAAATAAAAATTGATAGCAAAAATCCTGCAAGCAAGGAGTTTTAGCACTCAAAAATAGTGAATGAAAAGCACAAAAAAGTAGGTACAAAAAAACAGTTACTGAACATGCATATATAGATGGGACGATGATTAAATTTTTTTTCACTAAATAAACACACTCACACGTCCACTTTGTCTTTCACAAAATTTGAAACTAGGACATACCGTTAAGAGATCGATCAAGACACGAGGTCTTGGGTACAGTGATCAATATTTGATACAACAAAAGAACGAAACATGCATAATTATGTTAGTGTGTCGATTTTACCTGCATCATTAAGGTTGAGTTTTACTTCGAAATCGCCGAATTGATGGGTTTTAACGCATACACGGAAGCATGAATAACAATTATTAT
>PHNY01024741.1:899-13534 GCA_003724115.2 Anethum foeniculum | reverse complement strand
TGGGTTAGGGTAAAAATATTTGTAACCCGTACCCAACCCATTTACGTTCGGGTTGAACAATTAACAAACCATCTATTATTCGGTTTGCATTGGGTCGGGTTTTTCGGGTTAAAAAAGGGTTAGGTTGGGTCGGTTTGGTCGGTGTACTCAACCCATGTGCAGCCCTAATAGTAACTTTATAAAAAATTTATTGAAGGTAGGTGAATTCACATAACGTTGATGTAGATATATGTTGTTGGCAACGACAAGATTAATTACAGCACTCTTTAAGTATAGGTTCTCTAAAACTGTAAGTATAACTAAAACAAGCCACATTATTGGACACATGTCACTCTCTCATCAATATCTTCTCGCCTATCTCTCCTCATTCATCCTTGTTGCTTACATCATGCTATATTATACATCATTTTATCTTTAAACTAACCACTAAAGCACCTAATTTGTTTCACCCTGTTTATGACATAATACTAATACACCACAACTGATTCTGTCTTTCCCATTGTCTATAAACCTTATACTTAAACAAACAAGAGTAATATTTATTTGATAACTTTTTTTAATACTCAAGTTCAATATTTTAATATGAATATATCATATTTAAATGTTATAATATTGACAAAAAAACTATTACTCATTCTGTACCACAATCAACGTCCTAATTAGTTTTTACACATCATATCCACCTATTGTTCAACATTTACGAGAATGCCCACTTTAAATTCATCTAGGTAAGTGGTAGTACTAGTTGATTAATTCTTTACATTTCTTTGTCAACCAGATTTTCCCTCCATCATTCTACACTTATCAATTTTAGTTTTTAACCAAAAAAAAAAAAAAAGCCAACATTTGCCTCCATAATTTTCAACTCTTGTTTGAATTTCACTCTAAATATATACATCAATGCACCATTGCACCATGCATATTCACCTTTACAAAAGATAAAAAACCTAACAACGGAGGTTGAGGCAAAAAAATTTACCAGTTACAGTTAAAGGAGAGTAAAGATTGAAAAATTAGTTATAGGTCTATGAATGATGTGGCATCTAACTTTGGAAAATCAAAAAGAACTATATCAACGAATTTGGAAGCAAGCAAAGGATGAGGCAACCGAGAGTTTGATGGATGTATCTTCGTGCCGGAAAGGTCATGTGGGTAGAATAGGGGTACAAGTTAATCTTAAGCAAGTTCTACAAGTTCCTCTTCAGAGAACGACAAATATTCTCTTCTTGTAGGTGGCCGTAAATGTAGCAAAATCTACATTACTAGAAGAGTACAAAACTGAAATTGAGAGCTCACTTAAATCCTATAAAGGCACTTTATCAGATAATAACAAGAAAGTAAACCTACAATTACTTGTCTAAAATAATTGAAGGTGCACGGTTTTATAACCATCTTTTGATCCAATGTTTGATTGTATACATGTCGACGGAAAATGGTTTTATTTATCAAAGAATCAAAAAGATACTACCTTCTTCCTGGTGACTCTGAACCAATAAGAACTTGTAAATGTAAAAAATATATATGGTTTAATATTGTCTAAAATAATATTATTAAATAAATATTATTTGATGATTTGATGATACTACCTTCTTCCTGGTTTTATATTATTTAATTTGAAAAATAACTTTACATGATTACAATTGTACTTCTATCTAATCATATTTAGCCTATATTAATAATATTGTGTAGACTTGTCAATATCCTATATGAATTACTTGTGTTGTTTCATGTTTCATGTCACAAACGTCAAAATACCCTATATAAATTACTTGTGTTGTTTCGTGTCATGTGTTTAATGTAAAAACAATTATTATTATATAATAAAAATGACACTTCTTCTATTTATGATATATTACCTTTATTGTTTTTATGTTTTCGCTAATTATTATCACTTTCAAAGTTTTAACATCTACTATTTTAGTATCATAAAATTATAATTTTATAAATTTATATGTATACATATACATATAAGTCGTGTTATTGTTGTTGTGCTGTGTCGTGTACGTGAACCGAAGATGAGATTAAATCTGTTTGCATACTTTATTTTTATGCTACAAAAAAAATGATACTCCTTCCGTCTCCCTGAGTAGTATACATTGGGGGACGGGGACTCGGCACGCATTTTAACGCTCATTTATAACATAGTTTCGTAAATAATTTTAAATTTTTTCTTTTTTCAAATAAAAGTATAACACTTGAAATTGAATTCAGAAAAAGAAAATTTTAAAAATGAATTACGGAAGTATACTTTATATTCACCTTAAAATGCGTGTCGAACTTTGAAAAAATTATGTATACAATTCAGAGGGACAGAGGGAGTAGTAACTAAATCATCTACATACTTAATGTCATGAACTCATGATTTTTATTTAACAATGACGACGTTAACTGAGAAAAACAAGGGAAACACTCGACGTTGGATTAAAAGAAAAAAACAAGATAGGTACTGAACATTCGAGAGGTCCAGCACTCTCCACACACAAAAGAGAACAGAAACAATTTGCATACCCTCACCCTTCCTCTATTCCCCTTTTCTATCTTTTCCCTTTCCCACACTACTGCTACAAGGACTAATTTACCCTTTTACTCCGAAATGACTATCTTGTCCTTACATTTTTCATATATTTCATAACTGGAGGCACAAGTCGATGCATTACACTTTACTTTCGGGTTGTGGAAAACGACACTAACTAAATCAGTTGATCTATTTTCTTGTATGCTTTTCTTAACCAAGAGACTAAATTTTCATGCCATTTCCGTGTTGCATACAAAACTGCAGGTCTACGTGCAAGGCAACAATACAATATTGTACGAATCATATATGTGAGAATATATATAAACCTATAAACTTTTCAACTAATTAAAATATTGCAACATCTTCAAAAAGCTCTACCGCCCAGCAATTATATACATAAATTTTAAACAGGTACTATTTCACATTAGACATTGCAGCACAATACATACAAAGAATCATTAATAGCAGTGACATACCACAGTACCACTTGGCTTTTGATTTGAAAAATGACTCGTCGCGCTTGATACATGCCGGATGATATGCCTTCGGACAACTCCTAAACCACAATAGAAACCCTAATTAATGGAAAAAATCTTTGCAGTAGGCTGCAAATTATAATGTACTTTTTCATTTTCAGCTTCTCATCATCATTAAATGCAGAGAGTTAATTACTTCCCCTCACTAATAAAAAACATAAAAACTTTATTCTCATTCAAATTCCGAATCCCCAACATCATTTACTGTAAATACTTGTTTAATTCAAATTCCGCATATACATGCCGGATGATATGCCTTGGGACAACTCCTAAACCACAACAGAAACCCTAATTAATGGAAAAAATCTTTGCAGTGCCACGCTGCAAATTATAATGTAATTTTTCCTTCTCAGCTTCTCATCATCATTAAATGCAGAGAGTTAATTACTTTCCCTCACGAATTAAAACATATAAACTTTAATCTTAATCAAATTCCGAATCTCCAACATCATTTATTGTAAATACACGTTTACTTTCAATGTAGTTTAATAAACACACATAAATTAGGATACAATTAGTAAACCTAAACCGCGTAAAACACGAAAATTCTCACCGGCGATCACAAAGCACGAGACTACCGCCATCGAAACAAATAAAACAAACATCCTCATCTTCCTTCTGTTTCTTCAAAGGCGGTGCCGCCTTCATCTGACCACTACGCGCCGGCCTTCCTCTTTTCCGCTTAATCTCCGCCGCAGCCTCTCCAACTCCAACCGCCGGAAGTCCAACCACAATCGCAGGCTCTCTCTCAACTCCATCGGAACTCAGCTCAGCTTCTCCGAGAGCTAAATTCCGGTCCGCCATACCAGACCGATCAAAAACCACAACTACAAACCCTAGATTCGGAGAACGCGCTCAATGATCATCTACTCATCTAAACGACGCCGTATTGAAAATGAAAATGAAAATGAATTTCCGTTCTTAGCTGTAGCAGTATGCCTTTTAACTTTAGTTTTGGTAAAAAGGTATTCAAGTAGGAAGAGAAAAGAGATGTATGTATAGGTGTGTCGTGTGTGTATAGAAAATGTGTTATGGGGGAACACGTGAAGAGGCTTTAAGTGGTGGTGGTGGTGTGTAGTGCGAAGAAAGAGAAAAAAAGAAAGACAAATCGGTCAGACATTTGTAGATGAACTCTGACCTAACGCCCCCCTCCGCCTTTTGACTGTTTTGTTGCCCGCCCTCCCCTCGTGTTTTTTATTGCGTAGACGAGTGGAGTTGTATAGTACAACTCTTTTGTTAAATGCCGTGAATTATTGAATGTACATAGACAACAATTTTTGGTAGTATAAGATGTGTGGGTCCCTATTGTCTTTTTCGTTTGTAATTTTGTCATAAAAAAAGGAGTTGAGGACAAGTGTTATTACATAGTAATTTCAAAAGATAATAAAGTTCATGAAATTTACTACATGTAATTACTTTTACTATTTAGTAGTAACTAGAAAATAAGCATTATAATAATATTTTTAAAAAACTTATTATATATTATTTTATTATTAAATATGATAACACAATAATTTTTTTAAATTTTGACTATATTTTATATAAAATAACAAATATTATTTACTTAAATTTAAGTACCAAATAATATGTATTACATTGAACATATAAATTGTATAAAATAAAATATTATTTCAAAATTATAGAAACTATAAAATCAAGATACGATTGCATTACAGTTATTATAATTCAAAACTTATTAATTTGTCACAATTCCGAGATCTATTTTTTTTTCCACCCGTCACTAACAACAGCAATGCCACCAATGTAGGTCAAGCAACCAATAACATCTAAAAAAAGGATTGATTAAATCATATTATATAAATAATATAATGATATATTAATTAAAAAATTAGAAAATTTATGATAGTATTTGATCAAAATACACGAGAGCGTTGATGTCGTTAATACGTGCATCAATCATGTCGTTAGATATGAATTGAAATCCATGCAGAGATATGTTGACAATTCCTTCTTCAAATTTCTTGAAGGGCAGTTATGCGTAAAAATAGCAGTTTAGATCCATGGGATAATGGTCTATATTGACCTGTACTTGCAACAACTTTTAAATTCTTGATGCTATAAAGATAATTTTCCTCCAATTGATGTTGAAATCGAGAAATCAAATAGCTCGGTATTGTTGCATGGATTAAATTTTCCTGCACTGATCAAGGATAAATAGATCAATAACAACATATAATTTTTAAAAACTATCATTTAAAAGAAGTTTTAAACCTTTTTATCAATTAAGTTTTATCTGTTCGCCCGTGTGTAGATTGACAGACTCTCACTTTCTGCAGGCACGCACTCGTATGACCCATTTGTAAGTACTGTCGTTCAAAGCATCCAACATGGTATAATCCATAGCTGTAATAGATATAAAAGATATTCTGCAAATAATTTGTGGGTGTTGAATTTCGATAGTGGTTGTTGTTGAATTTATAGGTGTTGATAAAACACTTATAGATGAAATTTTAGTAGTATGCTATGAGTATGCGTTAATGATAAAGCACTTACTAGGAATATAAAATCATTGATAACAACTTTCTTTAATATTGACACGAGTATAGGTTGGCTATGAGTTGGTTAAATATTTGACTTTAATAATAATTATAGTATAATATTGAATAAAAATTGTAGGAAGATATTAATTTGATTTGACTTGAAGAGTAATTATGGAAAAATATTAGAAAAATTCATAGTTGACTTTTATTCAATAATTCAGGACCGCTCCAGATCTAATTTGACACTTTGACCACTTTAGAATTGTAGGAAATTCCGTTATCTTCGCGTGAGCTGTTAAATCGTCCAATTTTGACTTCTGGAATTCAAGATATAGCCAAAACAATAACGTGTACGGGTGCAGTCAAACAAATCCGAATTTTCTTTTAATAAATCTTCAAATTAAGTTTTTATTCTCCGATCTTTCTGATTTTAGAATTTTCTTTCTTCCGACAATAATACAATAGAATTTATTGAATAAAAATCCAAATCAATGCTATTTGGCATGAATATATTAATTGACTTTTTATATTTGACATATTGACATGATTATGCGTTGGATTTTTTTTAATATTTAGGAAACTAATGTTGACATAATTATGAGTTGGCTATATTTGATTTGTAAAGTATATCTAGGAAAATATTGTAGAAAAGTTGTAGGAATATTTTTTTTTCCAAGGAAACTATTGTTGGCATAATTATGAGTTGACTTATTAGTATTTATCTGAATGAAGAATATAAGGTAATTATAATTTTTAATACTTATTAATTCAAAAAATTGAGAAAATTCGAAAATAAAACGGGACGATCTGAGAGGCGCCACATAAACGCCCCGTCTTCTCCTTTATATAAGTATATTGATGATTGATTGATATTGATATTTTTGTAAATGTGTATAATTTTTTTAAATTACAATAATACACTCATATATTTATTTTAACTATAATTTTAACTCAAAAAATTTATGTGGATCTCCCGGAAAACTAATCTCATTTACAAAAATATTTATTCATTTATGTTTGATGAAAATGTTGACCTCCATGGTTTATCAAATGTTCAAAAATCGTTGTTAGTTGCTCCTTTTTCTCGGGTAGAAATTTTTAAAACTTTTAGGAATCTGGGGAAAAATGAAAGCCCGGGCCTGATGGTTTTACTCCTGAATTTTACTTAGCAGCGTGGCATATTGTGGGAGAAGCAGTTGTTGAGACTATAATGTTCTTTTTCAACAACTTGAGTTTACTTCGTATCATTAATTTTACAGCCATAACCTTGATCCCCAAAGTGGACTGTCCTGTAAATATGACTCATTTTTGTCCTATATCATGTTGTAACACTTTATACAAATGTATTTCTAAACTTCTGGCCACTCGGTTGAAATGGATCATGCCTTCTTTGATTTCGCCAAATCAGTCCGCTTTTGTTCCTGTTTGTAATATTAGTGACAATATTATGCTTGCTCAAGCTTTGTGCTAAGATTATCATCGTGATGTTGGGGCTACTCGCTGTGCTATTAAACTTGACATCCAAAAGGCCTTTGATACTTCAAATTGGAAATTTATTTTCAAGTCATGGAGATAATGGGTTTTCCAAGTCAGTTCATATGTTGGGTTCACAAATGTATAACCTTTTCTATGATTTCGATTAAGATTAATGGATCGTGGAGGGTTTTTTCAAGAGCAGGTCTGGCCTTCATCAAGGCCCTCTTTCAACCTATTTGTTTGTTCTGGGTATGCAAGTTTTTACTGCCTATTTAAATCGAGATCTAGATTTTACAGTGGACTTCTCTTATCATTGGAGGACTAAAAAGCTAAAGCTGACACACCTAATATTTGCAGATGATATTTTCTTGTTCTACAGGGGTGACCTTTATTCGATATGTGCAATGTTAAATGTTGTTGGTAAATTTTCTGACATTTCAGGTCTTAAACCGAATGCTTCTAAAAGCCAATGCTTTTTCTGCAATGTTCCGAGTCAGGTGATAATTGATATTATATGCTCCTCGGGATTTCAGCAAGGGTCTATACCTATAAAATACCTGGGATTTCCCCTTATCATAGGTCGACTCAAGACTGCTGATTGTGAGCCATTTGTGAGTCGTCTTTGCTCAAGGATTGACTCATGGATAATTCACATTCTATCTTTTGTTGGGCGTCTTATGTTGATAAAATCAATTATATTTGGCATTCAAGGGTACTGGTCATCTTATTTATTTCTTTCAAAGAGATTTCTAAAGAAAATTCAGCCTTATGTTTCTCGATTCCTTTTGGGAGGAAAGTATGATGCCTCATGTCACCACAAGGTCTCTTGGCTGGATTGTTGTTTGAGTATAGCAGATAGAGGTCTGGGAATTTGTGATATGGTTGAGTGGAATATAGCATCGATTTTTCTACAAATTTGGCTAGTTAATTTACCAACTTCCAACTCGTTATGGATCATCTGGCTTACCCGTTCTCTTTTTGAAAAAAAACCGTTCTGGACTGCAAGCATTCCTTCTTCTTGTCCCTGAAATGTAAGGAAAATGTTAAAGTTTAGAATGGAAACCCGTCGCTTTATGACCTTTAAGGTGGATATAAACTCTAGTTGGTTTTTCTAGCATGATCATTGGCTTTTTGCCACTCCATTAATTTAGCAGTTGGACAACAATTCTGTGTTCAATTCTGGTTTTACTTTTCTAGCTAGAGTATGTAATTTTATTGAGAATGGAAGCTGGCGCTCATTTGATTTAAACAGTGTTTTGTCAACTCGTAGAAACCTTCTTTCTAATGTCTCTATAGGCACTTGTGACGAATTGCTTTGGGAAAACTCTAAGAAAGTATGTCCACTGTATGGAATGCTTTTTGTCGTCAAGAAAATCCTCCTCCATGGTTAGGAGTTGTCTGACACTCTTTTGCCATTAGAAAATGTGCCTTCAACCTATGGCTTGCTCTGCGAGAAAGACTGCTCATCAAAGATAAGATGATCTCCTTTGGTATGTCAGTTAACCCGGTTTGTATGCTCTGTCTTTGAAAACCTGAAACTGTAGAACATTTGTTCTTCAGATGTCCTCTTACCTACTTGCTAATCCGTAGCTGCCCTCCTGTTTTAAAGCTTCACTGGAGTGACCGGAAATTAGGTGATTTTTTTATAAACAACACATTAAGAGTTGCATAGAGATTTGGATATCTTTATATCTCTGTCTTGGTTTTCATAGTCTGGAGGGGAAAGAAACAAGCGAATTCATGAGCGAAGCACTCGTTCAGTTGACCAACTGATTCTCATAATTAAGCGTATGGTGCGAGAACGAATTCTCCTGTGCTGAATTTCAGAAACAATTGCTAAAGAATCCCCAACTCAAACTTCTCCTCTACTAGCTTTGATGCTTGTTATAGTTGGGTTGATAGTTTATATGTTTTCCCTGTATGGGTTTTATCTTGCATCTTGATTCTTGTTCAAAATAGGGTTAGTCTCTAAATCCTATTTTGATTTTTTTTCGTGGGGTAAGCCCCCTAGATTGTGTACATTCTTGGTAATTCTAATACATATTTAGTTAGTAAAAAAAACAAACAAATCAATGAAGTGTTGTTTTTTAACCTTAAGTTTTCCCTACATAAACACTTATTAGATAGTTTTTCCCATTTTTCAAAAAATTGGTGTATTCGGGTTATAATGGGTAAAAACAATCTTTACAAAAGTAGTTTTAAATCAATCTCATGTTAAATAGCTCCATAAAATTTGTTTATCGATCAATGGCTATGAATAAAAAGTGAAAGCTCAAAATTAATTGTATATAGCGAACTTACAGTCAAAAAATCAACCAATTTTTCACTTTATATTTTGAAATCAAAAAATATACTATTACTTTACGCAATTCACGAACTTCCGGCCTTCTCTAAACTCACGAAGGCCTAGATTTTGAGGCAATGAAAGGAAAACTCGGGATCTACTGGTTAATCTTAGCAATCTCTAGTATCATAATTGATTAACGATGGTTAGTCGAAATTTTAATAAACAACCACTCATACATAAAAAACACCAATTCGGGAAAAAACAAAAATTCATCATTTAATTTACTTTAAATAGAAAATTTGATAAACAATTGAAAATAAGATTAATATAAAGGTTTTTACTTCATTTTCAGAAAAAAGAACAATAAAGTTTTAAAATGATCTATATTTTAATATTTATTTTCTTGATATTGCAATATATATTATTTTGTGACATAAAATGACTATATTATTTAAAATTAGATATACGGGACTTCCAAATTCTGAAGCCAACTAGTAAGAAACTAATAGATTGTTTATAAAAATATAAGTTATCTTAGATTAAATGGTTTGGATTAATGTCACGAGAATGGGTAAGACACTCAACCGCAGCCTTATACTTTTTTACAACAAAGAAAACTATGAGTTCTTCAGAAAACTTTCGGGTAATATCACAAAAATGAATATCAACACATTTTAACGTGATATAATTTTTTTTATATTTTTGTCGGGTTAAATGGCGTTTTAGTCACTTGATTGGTCGAAAACTTACAATTGGATCATTCAACTCAAAAAATTTTCAGTCACACCATTGTATTCTTAAATTTTTCCATTCGAGTTACTGCTTATTACATTTCTTAAAAATTTGACGGAAAACTGACTAAGTTTGATGATTTAGCTTGAATCCAGTGTGGCATGTACAGTCAACTAAAATGACACTTTGGTCACTCAACTAGGGCGAAACTTGCAATTTGGTCATCAAACTAAAGAAACTTTCATTCGGATCACTGACCATCACATCCATTAAAAATTAAAAAGAAATTGGACGAAAAACTCTCCTACAACAATGACAAGGGCTCTCCTAGAAAACCTTCTTACAACAAATACACACATTATTATAACTGGTTTCACTCACAAAAATTTCATCCTTGTTAATCTTATTAACATTGTTATTTTATATATCTTTAGGTAATTGTGGAAAAACCCATCAATGAGCTTTTCCAAAATGGTTTAAAGATATATAAAATGAAAAGAGATTACCAAGGACCGAGTCTTTTGTGGGTGAAACCATTAATGTTATGTGCGTGTATTTGTTGCATTTGTTTATAAAATTTAGTATTTTTAATAGAAAAAAGAGATGTTATAGGAGAGTTCTTCGTCAGGTTTCTTTTCAGTTTTTAACGAATGCAATGGTTAGTGACATGAATGAAAGTTTCTTGAGTTTGATGACCCGATTGCAAGTTAGTACTCAATTGAGTGACTAAAACACCGTTTCAGCAGACTGTACATGCCATGGTCGATTTATTCAAGCCAACTCTCCAAAATTAGTCAGATTTCCGTCTAATTTTTAACGGAATGTAACGGCCGGTGACCTGAATGAAATTTTTTTAAGAGTACAATGATGTGACTGAAAGTTTTCTGAGTTGGATGACCAATTGCAAGTTTTCAGTCAGTTCAGTGACCAAAATACCATTTAACCCTACATTTTTGTCAAATATATTTACATTTTGTATATTTCATATCCCTTATAAGTTATTTTCACAAAAATAAATAATAGGGAATATGAAATAAATACTATAATTAAGCATAATTGAAAATTTTCTTACAAATAATATATATTTTGTTCATGTTTAGTTACTTACTTTATATAGTATTTTACATGTGCAAAAGATTATGTTTAATTAGTAAATAAGTATTTTTTTTTGAATGAACGCTATACTCTATTTTAAGAAATTTGTTTTGTTTTACTTTTTTTTTGCCAAAATATTATGCATTTCATTAAAAAGACTTAATCCAGCCAGGACAAACCCCAAAACTGGTAATACGACGAGGTTGACAAACAAATAAATGAGCTAAATAAATAGTTGTTTTGTTTCCAGATCGCTTAACATACAGAATCAAAATATTCTTTAAACTGAAAAAGATTATAATGGCTTCATAAGAAATCCAACCTACACCATCTTCGAAATGAGTAGCATCACAATTGACTTTCACACAATTAATTCTAGTTGTAGTCCAATGTTTAGAACTTTCAGTTGCAACAACTGAAATTAGAGGGACAGGGGCCCTCGTAATATGAACAATCTTCCTTTGTGAAAGGTGAGTTTTTGCAATTTCTAGTACCAAACCAGATGTGGCCTTTCAAGATCCTCCGAAACACCTGTTGAATCATTCTTAAAATCACAAACCGACAAAGTAAAACTACCAAAAACATAATTACCACTCCAAAAGGAGGACAAACAACCACTTCAAAAGGAGTACAAACAAACACCCAAAAAGATCGGGTACAGTAATCCTTACAAAAGAAAAATGATTATTGAGTGAATAAAAAAAGTTTGATTATTAGATATGAGAAAAGAAGATGAAAGTGAATTTTGGAGAAATGAAGATTTTTTTGTTTTACTTCATAGCACGCCTTTTTGTATGAATGGTATACTGTATATTCAATCATAAATTTTTAATAAATTTTTAGAGTGACTTAACTGATCAAAATGCCGCATATAATTCTAACAAAAATACAATATTATTATTATCTCTTTATCATAAAACTAGCTCTATAGCCCGTGCAATGCACGGGCAATGCTTTAGATTACACGAAATGATGTTATTTTAACTTCAGTCATCTTCAACGACCTCTCTCCTGATGGTTCTTCATCTTTTCTCTTTCTTATCCATATTTATATTTATACTTAGCAACTCGCCATTACGAGTCATTGAATGAACTGAGTCTTTAGATCTCAATTAGCACCATTAATTCTCCACCGTCTTCAGTTGATGTTATTCTTTTTTACCCTGCCCTTATACTCATAATTTTGTTGAATAATTTAACGACTCAAATGGTAAATATACACGAATTTATTGTAATTGATGTGAGTTTCGCGTATATCTTTTATACATGGTTAACCCTCCTGGAGTAATCATAATTTTGTTGAATAATTTAACGCCTCAAATGGTAAATATACACGAATTTATCGTAATTGGTGTGAGTTTCGCTGATATATCTTTTATACATGGTTACCCCTGCTGGAGTAAGCACTCTGCATTTCACGTTTATGTCATTACCTCCAATGTATCAAAATTATACGGAATTCTATTTAGCGTATGAATGTAACGTTGTTGATG
>PHNY01024722.1:18319-28333 GCA_003724115.2 Anethum foeniculum | reverse complement strand
GAATATTACGTAAGTTGATTTTAGAAGTTACATTGATTTACTCTCTTTGATATGCTACTCTACAATAATAACATAATGTGACCGTAAAGTTGGTATACATTAATTGCTTAACCCTTTTTTTTCCAGAACACTGTAATTAATTCAGCATTAGCGCTATCAGGGCATCTGTGAATAAAAAAAAAAGTCAATGCACTAGATGCGTGGAAAACTCTTGAAGATCTCACCAACATGGATATAACCACTGTTCCGGTAAAAGCTCCAAGTGCACCTGCATCACTTCAAAAGGCACAAGGTGATTATCTAAATTCAGTTAGAAATGTTCAAGCACTGCAAGGAAAATCGAATCACACGACATGCTTTCACCGTTGTCTGATACCCTTAAATTCGGTTGAGTATGGCGATGTCGTCTGACACGCGCATCTGAGAATGCTTCGAATCTATTTTCTGAGTCTTTGAAGACAACGGAATTTGTAAATAAAACGTTGTAACATACCCAGAAATAATAATATATTCTCTAAAAGCCATTGTCAAAGGTAGTATCACTCAAGTGTGTCGTGAACGGAGAAAACACTTGTCTCATAATGTCGCAATTAAAATGACTTTAAGATGAAACATACAACACCTTGAAACATATTGTCATTGTTTTGTATGTTGTTAGACAATATTTTCGAGTTTTAAGTATTGTCGTGGTAATGTTGTACAGACAACCGTTTAGGACTTCAAAAGAATTATATAAAGGGGGAATATACAACGGTTTTTTCCCGAACGTGTTTTCTAACTACCTTTGATACCATGTATTTACCTTTGTATACAGAATAGTTTTTTTATTGACAAAGGTTTTTTACTCTTGTATGAGTTTTCTTTTCACAATGTTTTCATTGTTACAAAGCATTGGTTTAGTTTTAAAGACATGATGCATAATATTAAGTTCACATATTCAAAGTATTGTCTCAAACAAAAGATAACTAGTATTCTCATATAAAAAAAAACACCGTACATAAAAAAATACTCAAATGTTAAATATTAAAAAATAATTATAACAATGGTATTCTGAGAATTATATCAATTATGTACATGATTGTCATCAATATAAAAAAACTATATATGATAGAAGATGATAACCAATAAGTAAAGAAGTATCATCCATCTCTTCATATCTAAATTTTGGTAATCTCCAATTCTCCGCCGACTTAAAGTCTTGACCATACATTAGTAGACGACTGTTTATAGGCTAGCCAGCACGAACATCAAAGGGACCATAATAAGAACTATTCTCCGAGTGTATAAAAATGCAATCACAAAATTCTCCATGTGTATAAAACAATATGGGCCGCAATAGAGCTTGGTGTGTAATAAAGCAACACACTTTCCGAATTATTTAGTCCGGGGTGAACCAATTCAAGTCATTTCATTGGACACAATGATTCAATAACCTTTTTAGCAGCAGCAATCTGTTGTTCTCGATAGGCTTCATTGTTTATGAGATTCTTACAAACATTTTTATCTTCAGGGACGAGATAGCCATAAAAAGTAAGTACGAGTTAGGAACAATTACATATGAAAATAAAGCATATTTAACTAACGAGATAGCCATAAAACAAAGTATCAACAATAAAATGAGTAATACTATATTTACTAAGAAGAGAGTATTTTTCTAGAGGCCTGATTTCATACTAAGAAGACTTGACAAAAAGAGCATTTTGGTTAATATAACACGTCTTACATAAGCGGTAGTGCCAGCTTTCTGGGTGTGCAAGCTGTGAAGAGAACTTCAGGGATTAGGGGCGAGTCGAGAAGAATTTTTGGCAGGGAGATATGTGATATTTTAGCTTTATAACGTATGAACAACTCAGTTAATAGACGGGCACGGTATGCAACTAGGTATGGTAATTTTGCAAGTTGCAATTCCAAAGCCACTGTCCCTGACGTACATAATGCTACTCTGCTTTCCTACATGAATACATAATACACATCAATTTGTACGAGAAAAAATCTCACTAAAGAAACAACTATAAATATAAAAGATGAAATTAAACTTGAAAAATTGATTAAGAATCTCTACTTTTCAGTCATATATACAGATATAGGACCTATGTACATAACGAGTAACGGAATGCACCAGGTATGTCTAAAAAGATAAGAAGGGGGCTGGTAGTCATGTTCAATATTGACCAACATAGCACAAAACTATCAAATGCAACCATTGGAAACATATAAATTGATATGGATCATAAAGAAATAAAGGGAGTTTCAGAAAAAGACATTTAATATTGTGTTGACATTCAAATATACCCAGGTACTTCAACTCCTGGGGAAGTAAAATTTTTTAGGAATCCAACAGAGGATGTTGGTTACCTACATGTCACCAAGGAAGTAAAGATTCCTACATGTCAACCAAACATGTTTTTCAACTTCCTAGAAATTTTGTAAAGGAATTTTATACGAAGAAAGAACCAAGTTCCAATGAAAGCCAATTCCTACGATGAACCAAACAAGCACTTTTTAAGTGGCATATTTATCTGACAGGAAGCATATTTTTTAATCAAGTATGAAGAAAGGAACATCTCCCTTGTTACTAATTAGGCAGATCAGATCTTTAGATGTGTTGCTGAAGAATACTTTAGGAATAACTTAATGAATATTTGACAAGTCCATTAAAACGCATAAAACAATGTCTTAATCGAATTACTTGAGGTAGACAGGGATACAATTATTAACCTTCGTCTTAATATGTTGCTTCAGAAATAATTATTTATATATAATTATATTTAAATGTGTACCAAGAAAATAGTATTTACCGGAAGAGATTTCCTCCAAAAAATGGTTTTCGAATTGCAATACAAAGAGGGAGTAACAAAAACTTGGTTAAAAAAAATACAAGTGAGACTTGATGTAAATTAAAAGCAATGCACCTATTAAAAAAAAGCTAAATGCATCAAATGTTAAGCAGCAACTCTACTTAACATCATGGATATACATAAGTTACAAGATCGAAAATGATAAATTATCGAAACCAATGATGATAAACTATTCGGTAAACTGAAATAGAACTCACAAGTTGATCAGGAGTGTCTGCTTGTTGGCACATTACCANACCCCTGTATTGAGAGATGTAGCCATTGCAGCTGCCCAATTTACATATGGCTTAGCACCAGCTCTATAGTGTGATTGCACATTTCTATATTCATTTTCAATATGTTGTATATATTAAATATATAGAGTGGGAAGAAAATACAAGAGTCTGATAACCAATTCTTTTCTAATCAACCAAGAATTTAAGAATTTATGTGAGATCAAAATATCCAAAATAACACCACCTAAAGGTAGGAGGGAAAGAACCTTGAATGGCAAGTTATTAATCTTAAATTTAATCCCACTATGAAATGCATAGTTATGATTTCTAAACTTTAAGAAAAAATAAATCAATCCCATAAGAAAATATAACCTTGAATCAGCATATAGACCAGCATCTGCAATCAACTTTAAGAACTTAACTAAATCACTTCTTCCTATAAAATTGAACTGTATAGTTATGATTGCAAGGATATCAGTATAACAAACACAAGTATCATTACATTTATCTACACATACATATGTAAAGTAAATTGGTCACCAGCCCCACTAATATAAATCTAATATTGAGCTAGTCAGCCAACCCATTTTACCCCGAAATTGTAATATCAACTCTTCAAATTTAAAGTGTTTTCACTAAAAGTTATTGCACTGTAGCACTCTACTAACAATTCAAGCCGTCATAATGTAAAAGACCAAAGTCAACTTCTAAAAAGAAAATGACTGTCCTTAAATAGGTTTTAATCATAAGAACAAAAGTTCAACACCTCTAGATTCATCGGAACTTAGCACACATATAATCACATTAAAAAATGAGGCACACATATATTTAAGCACACAAATGAGAGTTCATACATCTTGGAGAGCTTGAGCACCACCATTGACTTTCACAACCGGAAGAAGCGAAAATGCACCCTTCAATTCATTCATGAAGCTTAGTCAATAGATCTGCCATATACTTTGTTCTTAGCTTATGTACCTTAATCATTGCTCGATATTAATCAATTCATATTTACATACAAATCATTGAATTCATATTTACAATTAAATAAATCAAGTATTACCAAAATATTCAATCATAATGTAAAAATGAAAAGTATATTAAAAAATTGACATTTTAATACATACCCAATGGTGTGTGAACCGCAGCTATTTTGTTGTTGTAATTGAGCAAGAGAACAAGGGGAGATAGAGGGAGAGAGAGGTGTAATGATAAGGGGGAAATGAAGGGGGAACAAAATCTGGGAGATAGATGACGGGGTGAACAAAATCGTAAGGGGGGAAATGAAATTTTGGATAACGGGAACAAAATTAGAGAAGAGGGAAAACAAAAAATGGGTTAAAAGAAGGAAATAATAATTTTTATGAGTTGTTTGTATTATCATATATTGTGTTTTATATTTATTACATATTAATGTAATATAATTAAAATTGATATATATATATATATATATATATATATATTAATATTGATATTGTTGTATCATTGAAAAAATATTGTTGTATCTTCTAAAAAATTATTTAAACAAATTTAATTCATTAATCGGGTCGAATATAATTACTTACTGGATTTTTCAGTTCCTATCATGCAAGACGAATTTAAAAATTTTTGATAATTTTTTCGCATGACTAAAATAAGCATATCTTAACATCCACACTGTTGGATTGTAGAAAAAATTGTTTAAAATATTTACCCTTTTAGTTGGGAACGAATCTCGTATTAGGGATTAGTACTTTTACCGAATTTTTCAATTCCTGTCATGTAAGATGAATCTAAATTTTTTTTATAATTTTTTCACATGAGTAAAATAAGCATATCTAAACATCCGTATTGTTGGATCATCGAAAAGATTATTTAAAAAAACTATCTTGTTAGTCGGGAACGAATCTCGTGTTAGGGAGTAGTACTTTTACCGGATTCTTCCATTCCTGTCATGCAAGAAAAATTCAAAAAATTTTGATAGTATTTTCACATGACTAAAATAAGCACATCTTAACATCCGTACAATTGGATCGTCAAAAAATTATTTAAAAAATTATCTTGTTAGTCGAGAACGAATCTCAAATTTGGGAGTAACACTTTTGGCAAATTTTTCAATTCTAGTCATGCAAGTGTAATATTAATTTTTTTGATAATTTTTCATATGACAAGGACCAATATATCTTAACATTCATACGGTTGGATCATCGAAAAAATTCATTTAAGCATCCTAAATAATCTCTATAAAAAATAAATATAGAATAGAAATAATAGAATTGTTATTAATTACAAACTGTTGTAGAGTAAACTGTGAGACAAGATTTTTCATGTCATTTACGTTGTCTAAATTCCACAACAGTTTTCTAAAGAAATGTATTATAGTTGTATGACTTCTACAACATATTCTCGAATTAGAAAACCATCATTTGTATATGACAAACGTTTCCCTAAAAAAATGGTGGTAAGAGTGGAATTATTACAAGAGATATATTTCCAAAACCATTGTCTGATTAAAAAATTAACAGTGTAGACTAAAAGTAATTTGGGTTAGGAAAATTAATTTATTTACAAATAAATAAAAAGTGAAATAAAAATCTAGAAACATAGGATAAAAAATAAAATATTATATAATTTGGTTTTTAGAATCATGTTAAAATAATATCTTGTTAGTCTGGAACGAATCTCGTGTTAGCTAGGGAGTAATACTTTTACTGAATTCTTCAATTCCTGTCATGTAGGATCATTTTGACAATTTTTGATAATTTTGTAACATAGCTAAAATAAGCATATCTTAACTTCCGTATGGTTGGATGGTCAAAAAGATCATTTTAAAAAATTATCTTGGTAGTCGGGAACGAATCTCGTGTTAGGGAGTAGTACTTTTACCGGATTCTTCAATTCCTGTCATACAAGATGAATTTTTTTAAAAAAATTAATAACTTTTTCACGTGAATAAAATAAGCATATCTTAACATCCGTATGGTTGGATCGTAGAAAAAATTATTTAAAAAAATTATTTTCTTTGTCGGAACGAATCTCGTGTTAGGGAGTATTACTTTAAGCAAATTCTTCAATTCTGATTCTTCAATTCCTGTCATGCAAGATGATTTGAAAATTTTAAATAATTCTTTCTCATGACTAAAATATGCATATCTTAACATCTGTACGGTTGGATTGTCGAAAAAATCATTTAAGCTTTGTAAATAAGTTCTATTAAAAATAAAATATAGAGTGCAAAATAATACAACGATTATTTACTAGAAACCGTTGTTAAATGAACTATGAGACAAGATTTTTCAAGTTATTTACGTTGTCTAAATGCCACAACGGTTTTTTAAATAAATGTATTTTAGTAGTATGCATTCTACAACGGTTTTTTATGGAAAATTCTTATCTGAGATAAACTATGACAACATTTCTTCTGACAAAAACCGTTGTGTTAGCGCATCAATGTTTTTTTATTCTAATGGTTGATATTAGATCTCTTTTCAATCAACGGCTCTCATTATACATATAGGATAATGCATTCAAAAAACGTTGTACAAATTTTGTGATTTGCATAACACCGCTTTCTAAAAGACTTGTCTGATTCAGTTAACTAGGCAATGGTTCTCAAACCGTTGTTGTAAGGCGCTCAAATCTTATTATTTGCATAACACTGCATTTTAAAAGACTTGCGTGATTCTATTTACTAGACAAAGTTTTAAAACCTTTGTAGTGATGCATGTCAGACAATGTAATTTTTTAGGGTGAAATGAAACAGTTGTGTGAAAAAATTAGACAATGCCTGTATCGTCAAGCGTTGTCTTATCGGTGTTGTCTGATTTAGTTTTTCTTGTAGTGAAGGTGCACCAGTAACTAATCTGGGAAGGTTAGCCGTAATTTATAGTGCATTGCAATATTTATATGTGCTTGTGTTTACTTTCCTTTGTTAAGTCTGTTGTTCCTACTGTACATATATACTGTTTTTTCTGAAAAACTAAACGCAAATTCTACTTTCATTGAGACTAAGAAATAAGCTCCTTGTTTTACATGTTGAAACAATATTCGAGGTAGATTATCAATTGTTGTCGGCCTTTATCTGGTTACGTTGGTGTCCTATCACGAAAAACAGGCAGCATCATGTAATATTCCTCATTTTTCTAGGCCATCACATAATTCTCATATTCCTATGTGTCTTCTATTGGAAAGATTCCTTACCGATTGGGCCAAATATTCTCGGGGCCACCCAACTCAGTACCAAAGATCATGGATTGAAAATTATTAGGGGTATGTAATTTTAGTTTTTCCTATCAAATGAACACTCCTAAAAGTATCAATATCATAAGCGGAGCAGTCTATTCCTGAACTTGATCAATTGATTCCACACACGGACATGCTACTTTTATCATATATGCCTCTATACTTTATTTGGAGAAACCATGACATGCATAGGTTGATTTTTGGAACCAAGTATACATTGCTACTTTTTGATTGGAGCAGAATTCTTTTCCCTTATAATTTGCATGAATGCATGATATATTAGCCTCTGAGGCTGAATAAATATAAAAGAGTGGCTAATTGAGGCTATAGAGTATTGATTTACAATACATGTCCTGATATGAATATCTCTATTTGGGGTGGGCATCTTATACCAAGGATAACCTCATAGCGCAGATTGGAGAAAGCATTTTAGTCTGCTTAGCTGAATTTAGAATAATTAATATTCTTGCATTTAGCTTCACTGCTTTTGTATTGCACGAGTTTTATGCCTACTCTGAAATTTGTACTTTGATATTGGATTTCAATTTCATTATTTGCGTTTTATTTGTGTTTGATTTTGTTATATTGAAACTGTTAAATAAAATATATGATCCAATTAAGGCCTCCTTAGATTGAAGAGTTATAAGTCTGTTTATGTTTCTCTCATAAAGTTACAATTTATTTGGCTTTTTAAAATGAACTCTTTCCTATTTGAATGTTTGACCATTTAATAGGTGATTTACTTTGATCTTGTCATACTTAATGTTTATATTATTAACTTGCTAAAGCTCTTTCTGATCTGCGTCAGGCGGAACTTCAATTAAACTTTGAGAAAAGAAGAGGTCATGGTCACCTATCTGTACTTAAACCAAATTTTAGTGGCGTGTTAGGGGAAGCTCTGGATGTAGCCGCTAGATGGAGTGGGGATGTGGTGAGTACCATCATCTGATATAGTTAGAATATCCTCTGCAATCTTTCCCTGGAATGGGGATCTTATAGACAATCAGTGAGATGTTGTATTGGGGATGGTTTGTTTATTACCAATATTGCAGTTTATGTATTTGTGTTTTAATTACTTTGGTTGAGACGCCATATTGAATTGATTTATGATGTCATGAGGTACCGGATGCATCGCATGAAGAAGAAGATAAAAGATGAATGGATGATAGGAACACAATTTAGGAGTATATATGTCCAAAGTGAAAAAGAAGGTGTCAGGTTTCTGTTGTAGTGGTTAATCATACATAAAATAGGCTATAACCTTAACATTGTATCTGTATCCTTTTCTTAGATATAATACTTTAGATGCACTACGACTGGTTTCTCCTTAAGGATGAATATTTTCACTATAAGAATCTGCGAAAAGTGTGCTATTCCTCAAGCTGAATGGATATGAGCCGTTAATGCAAAGTGTGAATGTAGGAACTAGCTTGTTTTCTAAAATGTTAATTGGATGTTGGAACTATACATTGGATGTTGGAACTATACATAGATTTTTTACAAGGTTGGATAGTTTTGGATTAAATAGTTGATGTTAAGGAACCAGTTACTCTAAAACCTCAAGGTGTTATAGAATGGCCCATTTCAGGATCTTATATTATATTCTAACACTCTCCCTCACTCGAGAGCCCATTTTTGGGTCGAAGAGTGGATCACGGGCGCCCGTCTAATAAATTGTGAGAATTTTGGGGGTAGCAGGGAGTCGAACCTGAGTCCTCCCTCGAGCCTGAGCTCTGATACCATGTTAAGGAACCAGTTACTCTAAAACCTCAAGGTGTTAGAGCATGGCCCTTTCCAGGATCTTATATTATATTCTAACAGTTGAAACATTAGTAATAGCCAAGCTATGTCAGATCTTTGGTTGGATATTTTTTGGTCATTTAATTTGTTTGGTTGGATGTTTTTGCATGGTTTTATTTTTGGTTTGTATACAAATATGAAGGTATATTGATGAAAAAGATTGAATTTAACATCACTTAATTAATGTAAACGGATGTCTAAAATGCCTGGACACATCACATTTTAAAAAATAAATGATGTCTGTGTAATCATTTAGCATCGGAATATAATAGACAACCGATGTCTATAGACATATTTAACATTTTTTGTTTTAGTGGAACCGATATGTCTATAAGAATATAAAACATCGGTCACTATAAAAGAACCAATGTCGATAAGAATCTTTAACATCGGTTACCTTAGTAGACAATGTTAAAAACATTATTACACAATGTTAGTTTAACCAACTCGATGTGTTTAACATTTTCTTACATCATTTGTTTTAAGTAAATTGATGTTAAAAGAAATTTTCAACAATGGTAAAAAAAAAGCTAACCGATGTGTAGTATGTGTAACATCCGGGAATTTCGGGTACTGTATTATGAATATTATATGAATATATGTGAAATTTTGTGGCTTTTCTGAAAATTTTTGGTGCTATAAAGTTTATGTGAATTAGAGAATAAGTATATGATCGTACTTGTTCGAGTTTAATGAGTCATATGTGACCTATGATATGTGAAGGATCGATAAAAGGATCTATTTAAATTACCGGATAGCGTGTTTAAGAAATTTCTGATTTATTTGAAAATGGTCAGATATAAATTTGATAAATATGTGGAAAGTGAAGCTTCTAGTATAAGCTTGTGTGATAGGTGCTAACTGTGCCTACGTGTATTACGTATATGATAGAAATAATTGCAATTAGAAATATTTGTTTA
>PHNY01024687.1:6591-27466 GCA_003724115.2 Anethum foeniculum | reverse complement strand
TCTATGACTCTTCAACAGACTTCAAGCTTTACTTCCATGTTTTGATTCTTTGTATTTGTCCTGTAGTTGATCTTCTGGATTCCTGTGTTTCATAGTTAATATTATGTTCCTGATTCTTATCATAAGTTGAGTTATTATCCTTCTATTACATAGTACATTACATTTATGCTTTACAGCTTGCCTATTTGAAGCCAAGTGCAAGTAAAACTGAACGAAATTTGATAAACCACTTTCGTGGAGTTTAATCAGTTTGTAGACAAGATGAACATCAGAAGAATATGTAGTAAACTCAACAGGTAAATAATATTCTTGAGGAATAGCCATATAAACCTCCTCTTCTAATTCTCCATAAAGAAAAACATTTGTAACGTCAAGTTGAGTAACAGACCAGTTGCTGATAGCAGCCAAGGACAACATCACACATACTGTAGATATCTTAGCTACAGGTGAATCGGGCCCTTCTGTTTGAGTAAATCCATGAGCAACTAATCGAGCTTTATAACGCTCAAATGTACCATCTTGATTAAATTTCACTTTGTATAGCCACTTGCAGCTGACCACTCTTTTAACAGGTGGAAGTGGCATAATTTTCCACATTTTATTGGCTTCAAGAGCAGCCAATTATGTGCTCATAGCTTCACACCAGACTGATATTGACAAGCAATTTATATGATATTGGTTCAGGCGCATGAGTTATATTTCCTGTAAAGGATTGATAAGAAGAAAAAAATACTGAACTAACAGAGTTCACAGACTTAAGACTAGTTGGGAGTCCAACAAAGTCATGAAATTTTGAAGGCATTTGTCTAGTACTTGTACTCTAGCGTAGGTGTTGAATTGGTGAATTTTTGTCGTCTGAATTGGAGATTGTGTATGTGAAGATGACTAAGATGTCTCAGGTAAAGCAGATATAGACATATCAGTAGATGGAACATCAACCTCAAGAGCAGAATGAGGTGTGACGAGATTAGAGATAGTTGATATAATATTATAGAAAAGGATTAGTGTCACCAATAACATGTGAATTGAACAAGTGGACTGAAGGAGGACTACAGGAAATAGACTGGAAAGGAAAAATGTTTTAACTAAAAATAACATCTCAAGTGACAAACACTTTTCTTGTAGCAAGATTCATTACTTTATATGTTTTTTGACCTAAAAACATGGATTTGAATGCTCTATTATCAAACTTATCTTTGCGAGGCAACGTGTTAATTGCATAGCACAATGAGCTAAAGACTCGTAAATGAGAATATGGAGGTTTGGAAAATTGAACTAAGTAAGGAGACAACCTATATAGACTATGAATAAGAGTTATGTTTAATAAATATATAGCTGCTATGCAGTCAACTCAAAATGTGATGACAAGAGATGTCTGTATCCTTAAAGCTATGGCTGTATTTAGAATGGTTTTATGTTTACGTTCCACAACACCATTTTGTTATGGAGTATAGGTACAACTTTTTAGATGAATAATGCCAAGAGCAGCTAGCTGATTTTGAAAATTAGAAGCCAAAAATTTTGAACCGTTATCCGTTCTCAGAATTTTTACTGAACAATCAAATTGAGTTCGCACATATGCAAAGAATTGTAATAATAGACTAACCACTTGAGTTTTATCCACAAACAGAAACACCCATGTGGCTTTAGATTTATCCTCCACAAATATTAAAAAATAACTATAGTTTCCATGAGTTTTATATTTGTATGGACCCTAAACGTCGACATGAATTAGTTCAAACAAAATGGAACTCACAGATGTATTATCAGCAAATTTTGAGCGTTGTTTTTATTTAGACAAATAACAAGCATCACATTCATTAAAGAATATTGAATTTGCAGAATTTGTAGAGTTGAACAGTGAAGGAATCTGCTCTGATGTTGAAACAGGATGATGCAACATATAGAGACCTTCTTGAAGTTCACCAATCTCTGTGGTCTTCTTCAAGATATGGTCCTGAAGATAACAAGCATCTTTAGTAAAGAATACATGACAATCTGAAGCATGAGTAAGCTTAGACATTGATAAGAGATTGTAGTTGAAACTTAGAACATACAACACATCTGTGAGAACAATATTGGCATGTAAATTGATGTTATTGACATGTGTCACAACTGTATTATAACCATTTGGTAAATGTAAAATAGAGTTAACAAATTTGACAGACAAATGGGGAGTTATATGATTCATAGCTCCTGAGTGTATTATCCAAATACCAACAATTAATGACTTATTGCTATTAGAATGACAGACATAATGAATAACATTACCAACCAAATGAGTATGTTGTCCAGATGAGGTACTAGCAGTAACCATATTAGCAGTGCTTGAAGAAGTAGACAATTCTTTGAAGCCACTCTGAATCATTTGAATCAGCTGTTGGTACTTAGTAGTAGTAAATCCTTGAGATGTATGAGCAGCTGTTGAAGAATTAGAGCTAGAACCAGTTGCAGAACCAGTTGCAGTTGAAGATGTGAGTATCTGCAGTGACATTATTTCCATTCTTTGGTTGTGGTTTAGGTTTTTCATATAGTCTATGCCAGGTAGGATACCCATGAACATAGAAGCATTTATCTCTATTGTGTCTTGTCATGTGGCGCACATCACATACAAGAGAAAAATCAGGATTATTCGTCTTAAAATTGCCCTAAGATTTTTCAGTGCTTGATTTTCCATGAGAATTATAACTAACTGCAGAGTTACCCTGATTATCATAGTGTTTCACAGAATGAGCAATAGATTCAATAGAGATGTTATTAGAACCACATTCCCCTTGATTCTCTTCTTGGAGTAAGATACTGTATGATACACTCAAACTAGGAATAGGATTCATGAGGAGTAAATGACCTCGAACAGTGGTATACTGCTCTCCTAAACCCCTGAGAAAATGAGATAGTTTCAACTTTTGTTGAAATTTTCCAGCCTAACATTTGTATCACATGTGCATTTGCCACAATCACATCTAGGAATAGTAGAAAGTGCATCCAATTCATCATTTAGAGTTCGAAATTTAGTGAAATACGCAGAAACTAACATAGTGCCTTGATTTAATGTAGCAAGTTCTCATACCTAAATCATACCACATATCCTTATCAACATTCATGTACATCACACTTAATTGAATCTCAAGAGAAACCGTGTTTAAGATCCAAGAAATCATGATTTCATTGCATCATGACCAAAGCATCAATTGACTAGCAGTACTAGTAGGTTTAACACAAGATCCATTAATAAATCCTAATTTGAGTTTAGAAGAGAGAGCGATCTTCATAAATCGAAGCCGCTGATTATAATTCTGTTCAGTTAACATAATTGTGATCAAGACCATACCTGGATGACCGAATGTATGAAGATAGTAAGGATGATTAGTATCAATGATCGTACCTGTAATTGCATTCAGATATGATGTTGGAGAAGCAGCCATTGCTGATTCATAGTCATGAGCTTACAGCTTACGAATCGTAAATGAACACTGAATAATAACGAATTGAATACTACAGAAATGAAGCGGAATTTAGCATATTTACATAGATCGAAGGCTCTGATACCATGTCAGCTTCGTATATGAAGCAACATTGAAAAAAACATTTAAGAAGACGAAGAATAAACTCCATTAATAAACAAAATTACATTCTATATATCTTTGTTTAGACACACAACATAATACTGAACTCATCACATCTATATTGTCTTATATATATATAAAATGTTATATCTCTAAATTCTCTAACTACCTACAGCTACAACTTGTAACAAACTTTCCTTCTAGAAACTTAGTTGACTCTATTTACTTGATTCATTGACTAATTGTTGACTGCCACGTTGACCGGCTATAATACGTTCATCATCCCCCCTCAAGCTAGAAGGAGAATATAGATTGAGCACACCTTAGTAACTAGTGAGTTATGAAAATATTCAAATCAAATATTTTATGATCGCTTAATAGAGTATTAAATGAAATATTACGTGGCAAATATTATATGTGGTCCCTTAGGGATCAGATTATTTTTAAAATAATTGTTACGTGTTTAAAATGTATTTCCATAAATTTATATGCTCGTTAGACTCATTTTAAGTAGCGTATGTGAATTATATGTGCACCGTCTTGTTTTTCGTGTGTTTGACTATTTTACAATCATTTTCTGGGTTTATTTATAATTTGAAAAATACTTCCTTTCAGAAAAAGTATCAAACCAGGACCCTACCGGGACGTCAACCCTGCAAAAATTTATACTTTTTACTTTATAAATTAAAACTAGTTCTTCGGCTCATTTTTTTTTGAATTCTGAATCGTATATGAAAAATGGGGAATTTTGATATAAAATTTATATTTAATTAAAATGTTAGAAAAATAAATTTTTCCCATAAATAAATATTTCGAGCCAATTAATCTAGCTATGTGATCAATGTTTCATTAAATTGAATTTAGGGGTTTAATTTTCAATAAATATAAATAGCCACAGATCATTTTTTTTATTTAGAAAAATTCATAATTTACAAGATAAATACAGAAAATCAGAAAATTTAGATTAATTTCGTTCTTCAAACATATCCTGTGATTCCAGGCGATTCTGATCACCGTTTATGGAGATTTTTATACCGATTTTAATTAAGGTTGAGTGTTTCTTGACTTTTGATTTTTTGTGTAAAACCGAATTTCAGTTCTTGACTTCTGTAGATTTTTCAGTGATTTTGATGATTAATTAAGCTTTATTTTGACTAGAGGAATCAATTAGTATATAAATTCATTTCATTTGATTGTCCGATTGTGTAAGTCTAGATCTGGTTTAGGCCGGAGTTTGAAATCGTATTTCTGGCTTGTACGATGATGGCGTGGCGTTTTGGATGTCAGGGGTAGATTACTTGTTTAATTAGCTTCGTTTTCATATGTAATTCGTAAATTTTGGTTAAGTTTTTGCTGGGATCAAATTTGGCTGGAAAACGGCGTTAGAACCGAATAGTTCCAATCGGTGGTCACGTTTGAGTGATCAGATGTTGGTTTAGCCAGTGTATTATGATTGCTGGGTTGATATAGGTTCATTTTGCACCAAAAATCATAGTAATTGAAGTGGTATTGGGGCTGTAGAGGATCGCCGAAAAACGACGACCGCGACAGATTTCTGGAATTTCCAGATTCCGGCGTGTTCTTCGCGTCTCCGGTCATCGTCCTTCCCATTTCCGGCCACCTACAACCTAACCCCCTCTTCTTTTTGATCCATATTCCCGAATTTTGATTTGCAAAAACTGTTTGTGGGATTTTTGTTTTAATTTTATTCAAAAATTCATTTTAAATTCTAAAATCTATTTATTAAATTCAAAACCTAATTTAGTTATTTATTTTAAATAATTACCTAAATTATTTTAATTCTAGAATTTATTTTTGGAACTACTTTCAAATATCCAATAATTGATTTAATTTTTTATAAATTGTTTTGATTAATTATTTATTTATCTAATTAATTGATTAATCCATAATTAATTAATCCATGTAATCAATTAATTTTATTTATAAATAGTTAAATAAAATAAATTTATTTATAATTAAGTTAAATAATACCTTTAAAATTATTTTCAATGTTTATAAATTTATAGAATACTGAATAATCAATTAATATTATTATTAATTGAATTATTTTTATTTTATTCGGAATAAATAGACCATTAGTCCGATTTGGACGAAACAAACGCCTACGGACTCAGAAAATTATTCCGGTTTCATTAAAAATACTTTCAAGACCCAATTCCTTTCCTATCTTTTACAATCATTTTTGAGTCAGGTATTTATCGAAAAATCATATTTTATTTGATTTCAGTTTTAAGCATACCAAACTGAATCTTTTGACGAACTGAGTTACGTGTTGCATGGATTATGTGTTTACGTGCTATGTGAATTACGTTCGTATGTGCATTGTATGTTTATGTGCTTAACTGGTTAGAAATACGTGATTATGTGATGCATGTGATTGCTCGATATTAGGGATTATCGTATGGGTAGGCGATAGAGTTGTAAGCGAGCAGTTCGTCAAATATTTCTCATTTAGATGATTAAAGTGATATATTTTGTTTATAGATGTGGGTCATTCGAGATGTTCAGAACCAGACAGACTGGATAAGGAGAATTGACCGAGATTGCATATCAGGATGTTAGCGCCCGCAGGAACGACAAATTAAAAAGTTATTGGAATAAAGTTGGTGATGTCACAAGACGTCAGAATGAGATGATTGTGTTAGTTGTGAGTGTGCATAATTGCTAAAGACCAAAGGCAAGTATTTTTCCCCACTTTTCTACTTCCAGAATAGTTAAATGTTTTAAATATCAAAATGTGTTTATTATGATTATGCAAGTACTGCTTTGTTAGGATAAATTCAAAGTAGATGGATTTTATATCCTCGAATACTATACTATTTTTTAAATATTATTGTGGAACATTGTGTCAAGAAAGTCAACGGATTATTGACATCATGTTATTCTGGTAATTATTCTACTAGAAGGAAATTTCTTTTCTGATAGATGGTGAATAACTATGTTATCAAAAAATACTCCATATAAATAGTATTTCATGGTGTGATTTAGCGAATAACTAATCATTCTAGTTATATCAAAATCAGTTGTTGAGATTACTCCGAACCACATGAAATGGGGAGTTATTGAATAAGGATTTCGATTGATTTGACTCATTTACGAAAAAATTATTTTGATTGGATGAAAGCGTATGAGGCCAAGACGGCGGTCCAGTATGTGGGCTAGGTATTATATGAAATTGTTATAATAGCATTTTATGCCAAGGTCAATGTGTTACATTTTATTTTGGTACCTGCTATTTATTTTGGATCATGCTTCCGGGAGGTATGATCTGGTACTATCACACGGCATTCTGATCAGCTATGATAGTGCATCCGTACATTAAGGATTCCAATCCAAATTTATCGCTAATTGATTTAAGCTTTTGATAGCTTTTATGATTTCTCAGATATTGTTGTTTATTTACTGTCTTTCAGATATTACTGTGGATACTGTTTTATGAACTCCAATTCTTGTTGAGATTAGATTATTGTTAAATCCTCAGTTGCTTAGCTATCAAAAGATTTATGAGGAGAAACTGATGAAAAATATAAAAATGGTTATGAGACTGTTAAGGAATTAAATATTACATTCCTTGACTATTTCTTTGCTTCAAAGAAATTTATTGTTACAAAAGTTCTGCTTGATAGCAGATATCAGTTTTATGTTAAACTGTTTTGAACTGTCATATTATGCTCCTGTTATACTTGCTGAGCATTCGTTTTGCTCATACTTGCCTATTTTAAATTAACCTTCCAGTGAGAGATAGACTGGCGAAATTTAGCTGCATAGTTCAGAAAGAGAAGAGTAGGATGCCTTTATGAAGATGGTGGGGCCAGGGTTCTCGGAATAGAGTAAGTTCTATTGTGTAAAGTCGTTTGTAATTATATTATTTATATTATCGTTTTAGTTGGGCCCAGTATGGTTTTTTTCGAAGTTATACTAGTGGGTTAAGCTTTGAGTTTGTAAACTGTTGAAAAGTGTAATAAAAGAAAAAGGAAGTTTTTATTTATGGATTTTGGATTCTTGTTTCTAGAACTGTAACCTTAAATATCTTGGTTTAGCTGGGGTCCGATGTTATATTTCAACGGTTTGATAGTATTCAGAGATTGTTTTGGATTAAACAGGTTTATTATTTTGAGATTGCAGCGTGACGACCAAATCCTCTGACCCCGGATTTGGGGGCGTTACACACCTTCTCGTCCAAAATCACAAAATTTAACTATGCTATTAACTTTAAATCCAACATATGCAAAAGGTAAGTAATAATGATACTAGTTTACAATGAAAACTAAAAGAAGATAATTAACTCATCATTTGAGTTGTACTTGGCGATTATTTTGAGCATAAAATTCATCTATCACTTCATCTGGATCAACACCGTCAGCATACTTTCTCTCGATGTTCATAAGCATAGAGTCTCTCAAATATCCTTCCTCCATATTATTTAGAAAAAAGGTCTTAACTAATTTCATAGTTGAAAAAGCTTTATTTTTAGTTGCTGTAGAAAGACAGAGTGTCAAAACAAGAAAAATCAACCTATAAATCAAATTTTTGTGTTCTACCTTTTCTGTTTCAACCACTTATAACTCACAAATAGTAGACGAATCCTCAAACTAGCATGCTTAACCACATGAATCCTGTAATGATCAAGTTGGAGTTTAAGATAGTACATCTCATGTTGTCCAAAATCAGCATGATAAAAGGTAGTAGCAAGTGTACAAATACGCCCAATATCGAACAACCAAAAATTATTCTTCGGTTCAAAAGATGAACTTAATCTTAAAAGCTGCACAACATTATCATTGAACCTACAATGTAAATCTTCCAACTAAAAATCAGTTAAAGAATTAAATACATCATAATGATCATGATGCTCAACTGATATAACATCTCTTTCTCGCACAGGAAGATACCATACATATAACGAACATTCATATCTGGTACATCAATTTTATATTTTGAACACACCTACATGACATAATCCAAAAAACATCAAAACCTTCATTTGTCAAAGATTTTAGTAATTCCTTTGTTGTTGCAACTAAACCCATGTAATTGAAGATATCAATTGATTTACTTTTTAAGGCTCGACAAAAAAAAAATTTGTAATGCCCATGATCTTATGCCTGTAGATTCTCCATGTATAGAGTTCGAAGAAGTACTACAGTTATTAATGCTTTTCAGCACAATTATTGTTGAACCAAACTTATCAGTCAAGCAACAAACACAATTACAGTAAGAACCACCTTGTAGATCCAGATCATTGTAAGTTTCCAATATGATTAAGTCCCTTACCGGTCTCTCGTTCTCCACTAGCCATAGAATTATCAACCTCTCTCCCATGTGCAATCAATAACTCCAACACGCATCTAGAAGCAGCAGTAACAATATTCACAATATTAGACAATATAGAGAAGAATTCTCAAATAAAATCTTGATTCTCAGCAGCCCCAATGAAACTAGTTGTAGACGGTGAGTAAAACAATGTGCATTATAGCATATGGACAAACTTTAAGAAGCAGAGCTTGTAAACCATTAAATGCACCACACGAATTACTAACACCAACATATGCTTGACCTCTCATATTATGAATGCTTAAATAATTTTGTGTGAGAACATCAAATATTTCTTTCTTAAGAGTTGATGATATTGTATCAGCCACATTAACAATATAAAAAACTTTCAGGATCGAATAAGACCATGAACATGAATAAAATGAAACGTAATAGCCATTTGTTCTTTATGTGATACATCTATTTCTTCAGCAACTAAACGCAGAACTTAGAATTTGCTAGCTCATCAAGGATTTTATTTCTTACTTTAGAAATAAGTATATGTAATATATCTTTTTTGTACTTTTGGAGAAGTATACATGGCATTTTTTGGTGCATTTTTCAAAAAATAACATTTATAATATCAACACTCAGCCTACCAAAAACTTTGATCATCTTAACAAGCTTACATCTGTTATGAGAAATTGATGATTCATGACCCCTTAATTCGCATGCTTGCAAACACAAGTATCGAACAACCCCTATGGTAGCTCTCAAGTGCGGTATATTCTTCTTTACGGTATATTCTTCTTTACCTCTTCCGAAGATAAATAGTTTATGTTATTTTCAATATGTCTTGTGACAAAGTTGATTTCTAAACTCAGTGTGGATATTGATTTTTGTGTAGTTTAGATTGACATGCTCCCAGTCTAATATATTCACGCCTAATGTCATGACGAACATTAGGTGGATAATTCCAAAATGGACGATGAAGACCCGAATCGCGTTCAAGGGATGCAAGATCAATATAACTAGCTCTAGCTATAAGAGGAGCACTAGGACCAGTTGTAGGCTTGAGCACTAGGAGTAGTTGTAAATGTCGGAGGATCACTAAGAGTAGCTGCTCTAGATGTAGAAAAATACGAGAAACATGAACTATCGTACTTATAGTTTAAGAATTGGATTTTTGGAAATGAAAATCTGTAAATGCTTGTTTTATTACAATAATACCATAAAAACACTGAATCATGGAGATATTTGATATTCTAATTTTTTTTAATTTAATCGCTGAATCTATTCATTCAATTTTTCAGGTAAGTGTACATGTGCATATGGTAAAGGAATTTAATAATTACAACTATATTTAACCATTAAAATCTATATTTAATAATTGAAAAGTTAGTTTAGACAATTATATTATATATGTAATAGAAGAGAGTCAGTAACAAAAAAGATGAATGCCGTAAAAATCAGTTCAATAAAAGATGGAGAAAGGACATAAACACAGACAACCTAGTTAATAATTTGGGTTTTTTTATCTCTCTCGACTCAATGATTGATGAGTGGGGTATCGCTTTATTTTTCTTTTACCTTATTCTAGTACTTACATTCTTTTTCGAAATATAATATTGATTTCATTCTTGTATGCTATTTGTTTTATATTTATTGGATGTAATTTGCACACTAGGCTAGCAACGATTATTTCATTTGTAACAACAAGCCTATTATTGATTTCTCCCATTTTTCTAAAGTTGTGACATGTTAGATGAATTTATATATGGGCTACTAGATATCGGGCTCGCATACATAATAGGGCGGATACTTTCTTCAATTGGGCTGGGTTAGATTGGTGCATGTTATGATAAAGAGGCTAGTGGACTTTGACATGAGCTGGAGCCAACACTAGCCCAGCCCATGATCGGCCGTGCCTAGGTTTTTTAGGGATAAACGACGATCTTCCCCTTGTTCGGGGATCTTGCCTCAACTAGCACGATAAGATCTTTTCTTTTTTAAACTTGCCTTTGTGTACGGGGGATGACAGTTCACCAACACGCGACTCCAACTTATAGGTGCCAATTAAGCTTGTACTTTTTTATTTTTCCTGCAATATGTGAAGGAAAATCATAAAATTAAAATTTTGTTCATCCGTTGAACTTATCTTAGACCACGATCCAATAACATATAGATCATATTGCAAATTTTCTTGGTTAAGCAGCTTCCTAAGTACAGGTGATTATGGATGTCCTAGTTTAGCCTTCAAAATCTAAGATGAATCCTATATTGAGATTAAGACATACATATTACATAAGTGTTACTTTTTAACATTTAAAATCTCTTCTAAAGTTGAAGGTCAACTTCATGTTCAATATTCAATCAAGTTAATGTCATAGACTTGTAAATAGTTTTTAATTATTCCTAGGGTTAGTAGAGCTTATTTAGGTAGAAAATAAGTTTNAAGAAGTATGTGTAAATTAGTTGGTGAATGACATGATAAATTCAAAATTATGTTCAAAGAAATTTTTAGTCATAATAAAAGCTGACAACAGAAACTTGGTCACATGAATTAAAGTTTTGTAACATGGTAACAAATATTTTGTATCCTTAACACCACGACTAGAATTTTTATTATACTTTCTCTTCTAAAAATTGTTTAAAAACTAAAATAAATTGAAGAGGTATAGAGGAGTAACAAGAGTTAATTAGAGACCTAAAAGAAACAACTCTGAGTTGAATTCTAACTTTCATAGACTAGAATAATGATGGCAAGTCCAAGTTGAACTCTAGCTTTCCTAGACTGGAATGATAATGGCGTTTGTATCTAAGAGAGGCACTTATGGACACAGGGTTTGCTGAGTAACCCTAGCGATTAACAGGTGGCTAATTAAACACATTATCACAAGTCGACCTAGAAATTCGTTCATTTTGTATACTTTCGTGTTGTGTATTTTAGTGGTTCATGTACATAATGTCAAACCCAAACTCGACCCATTAAGGATTTGCTTCATTTCGTGTACCTTTATTTCATGGACCCATGTAGTGTTTGGTGTAATTTTTGAATAGAAATAAAAACAAATATAAATAAATAAACATATTTTATTATTAAATTTTTACTAGTCAAGTGTTAAGTCAATATTTCATAAAGAATAAAGTGTGGTTAAGTCATGTGAAACTTAAATTTTAAACTATTTTCTATTTACCATGTGTAAAATTTATATATATAATATTATTTTAACATATGTATTTATAAAATTCTAAATAATTTATTTAAATATATATTTATTTCATGTATATTAGTTTCATGATGTGTACCTAAGAATAAACCCAAAACTGACATTAATTTCATCTATGTTATTTCAATTTCATGTTCGTGTACTTTCATGTTTGTATATGGCAAAGGTAAACCTAAAACCATAATTCTCCTGTTGTTCTTGTGTCTTTTACGAAATGTAGGATCTAATCACAAGTATGAATGATAAATATGTTTTAAGTCATGGGTAAATGAAGATTTGGAATTATATACATTACTATTCGGAACAGAATCAAAAGGTCTTTGTCATAATTTTATATACATAACTAATGGTGAAATACTCTAATTTTGTTACATTATATCATTATATCAACACTCTAATTTTATGCGGTTACTCGTAATATGGCTCGTATCTACATTACATGTCATGCTTTAGATTTTAGAATATTAATTAACCACTACTAGTGTCAAATTTGTAATATTCATGACTATAAATATTTAACTTAAAAATTAAAAACTTACACGTCTTTCACACCTAGTTCAGTGGGGTCGTACCATATTCATGAATTCTTCATCTCAAATAAGAAACTTTCTTTTTCCTCTCTTTCTTCATTTATTTCCTATCAGATGAAGAAGTTTTACCAAGAAGTTGTATGGCAATAAAAAATAGAAATGCTGACTGATAAAGCTATAAAGAGAGAATCATACCTCACGTCTCTATTCAAACGGTTTAGCCCACTGAAGGAGGTAAATTTCTCCATTTTCCATTAATTATAGCCTTTAATCGATAATGTTTCAAATTTTGTTGCTCCTCAATTATCGCATATAGAATTCTATGCGAACTAGGAGTAGTAGTGAGGTTTTAATGCTTCCTTAAAGTTGACATCTTCTTCACAATATTCATAATCTAATAAATCATTCACCTTTACCACAAGTTGGCTCCTTTGAGCACCAATAAAAGACTTCCAATTCTTCTACACATGTGCTTTCAAAACTTGTTCCCCTTCTTCTCGTTAATAATTCTTGGGATAAACATAATACTCGTGCCAAACCAAATGCATATTATTAAATAAAATAAAAGTAAATTTCAGGTGTAAATTGTAGACTTTCAATTGCATAGTATTAGGCTCAAAGAAAAAAAACGTAAGTATTTACTTACTTTAAAATTATTGATGCAACTGTTGTAAAAAGCTTCAGGTGAAGCACCCTTTGTGTTGATCGTATTTTCATCCCATTTCTTGAGAATAATATGAAACAAAATTTTCTTGGTTTTAGGCTCCCTAAAACTATAACAACACAATGAAAATAGATTAGATTAAGTAAATGTTTATTAGAACCATTGAATTAAGTTTAGTTTAACTATAGGCAAAGACTTTCCCCGCATGTTTATGAATTTTAAAAATAATTACACTCAATTTCTGTGATCTATTTTGATTCTGTACAATTTAACCTCTTTCTAAAGTTTTGTGTCCTCGTGTTGGTCATTAGATGCAAAAAATTCTTTATTTATTAAAACATAATATAGCTATTTATGTTAGTGCACTTAAGTTGTTATATGATAACCATAATTTTAATTTCATCCAATATCTTACTTTTGGTAAAAATAATGGAGAAAATAATAGAAAAATAAATTTATTACCTTTTTTTCGTTCTTAAAGAAAATGATCGTTGGAATTGTGTTCGGATGTGGTTTCTTTAAGTAGAATCCTTCACAACAGCATCGTCTTTTCCTCTCAAATAAAATCTTGTAGTTGTTTTCTCCAACCTCGTAAGTCCCTTCCATAAAACTTTTTTCATTACGTCCTTTGCATGCTCTACCACCCCATACACTAGTCCTAACATTTTTACATTTGTTAGGCTTGTTTTTCTTACCCTTTCTTTGTGTAAGTTCCTTAACTCGGACTAGCCCATACCACCTGGAAAATAAAACAAGAATTAAAAGCATTAAAGGATTAGAAATTCCATTTCATACTAGTATTATGCTAGATAGGGGTTGATGGAGGCGATACAACCCGGAAAAATTTACGAATTAGAGGGAGGACAATAACAAAATAACATTCATATAAATTATCGAAATTTCATATATGAGCATATTTATGCAATAGAGCAACAGGAAGACATATTAAACAACATACATAGTTCGAACATACTGTTGTTGAAAGGATAAAAAAATAACAAAAATTGTTGAAAGTTGAGTGACAAACCATAGATAATGTACCATATTTGATTATCTTGTACTATAATTGAATAAAGTATTCACACTAAACAAACCCATCTCAGATTCAAAAAATATCAAAACTTTGAGCTAAAAACCCAGCAGTTAAAAGTCAAGGACCAAGATTGGTCTATTTTTGTGAACTAAACAGTGGAGTGCCTAGTTTTCTCAAAACAAATATAGTACTACTGCATCAAGAACAACATGATACAAAATACTAAATTAATTCACAAAAATTTCAAAATAACATATACACAAAACAATATACAAAACAACATATAGAATTTTCAAAATTATAGAAAACCCCCAAATACAAAATCCCGGAAATTAGGGTGAACATATTTAAACTTTCCGAATTAAACTTATTTAAACATATTTGATAGAGGCGATGCAACCCGAAAATTTTTACGAATTAAAGTGAGGACAACAACGAAACAACATACATATAAATTTTCAAAATTTCATATTTGAGCATATTTATGCAATAGAGCAACATGAAGAGATATTAAAATCGCCATAAACGGTGATCAGAATCGCCTGGAATCACAGGATATGTTTGAAGAACGAAATTAATCTTAATTTTCTGATTTTCTGTATTTATCAGGTAAATTATGAATTTTTCTAAATAAAAAGATGATCTGTGGCTATTTATATTTATCGAAAATTAAAGCCCCTAAAATCAATTTAACGAAAGATAGATCGCATAGCTAGATTAATTGGCTTGAAGTATTTATTTATGGGGAAAATTTATTTTTCTAATATTTTAACTAAATATAAATTTTATATCAAAATTACCCATTTTTCACATACGATTCAGAAATGCAAAAAAAATGAGCCGAAGAACTAGTTTTAATTTATAAAGTAAAAAGTACAAATTTTTGCAGGGTTTGACGTCCCGGTAGGGTCCCGGTTTTATACTTTTTCTTAAAGGAAGTATTTTCCAAATTATAAATAAAACCCGAAAATAATTATAAAATAGTCAAACACACGAAAAACAAGACGGTGCACATATAATTCACATACGCTACTTAAAATGAGTCTAACGAGCATATAAATTTATGGAAATACATTTTAAATACGTAACAATTATTCTAAAAATAATCTGATCCCTGTGGTACCACAGATAATATTTGCCACGTAATATTTCATTTAATACGCAATTAAGCGATCATAAAATATTCGATTTGAATATTTTCATAAATCACCCGTTACTAGGGTGGACACGGATAAAATACCGGTAAAAATATAAAGTTTTACATTTTAAAGGACAGAATTAAATATGTCCAAAAATTCTTAAGCCATTCCTTTTTACTCCATGACTTCGTTACATTCCAAGCTAGGTGTGCTCAATCTATATTCGCCTTCTAGCTTAAGGGGGGATGATGAACATATTATAGCCGGTCAACGTGGCAGTCAAAATTAGTCAATGAATCAAGTAAATAGAGTCAACTAAGTTTCTAGAAGGAAAGTTTGTTACAAGTTGCAGCTGTAGGTAGTTAGAGAATTTAGAGATATAGCATTTTATATATATAAGACAATATAGATGTGATGAGTTCAGTATTGTGTTGTGTGTCTGAACAAAGATATATAGAATGTAATTTTGTTTATTAATGGAGTTTATTCTTCATCTTCTTCATTGTTTCTTCAATGTAGCTTCATATATGAAGCTGACATGGTATCAGAGCCTTCGATCTCTGTAAATACGCTCAATTCCGCTTCGTTTCTGTAGAATTCAATTCATTGTTCTTCAGTGTTCATCTACGATTCGCAAGCTGTAAGCTTATAACTATGAATCAGCAATGGCTGCTTCTCCAACATCATATCTGAATGCAATTACAGGTACGATCATTGATACTAATCATCCTTACTATCTTCATCCATTCGGTCATCCAGGTATGGTCTTGATCATAATTATGTTAACTGAACAGAATTATAATCAGCGGCATCGATCTATGAAGATCACTCTCTCTTCTAAACTCAAATTAGGATTTATTAATGGATCTTGTGTTAAACCTACTAGTACTGCTAGTCAAGTGATGCTTTGGTCATGATGCAATGAAATCAAGATTTCTTGGATCTTAAACACGGTTTCTCTTGAGATTCGATTAAGTGTGATGTACATGAATGTTGATAAGGATATTTGGGATGATTTAGCTATGAGATTTGCTCAAACAAATGTTCCTAAAATGTTTAATCTACACAAAGAACTTGCTACATTGAATCAAGGCACTATGTCAATTTCTGCGTATTTCACTAAATTTCGAACTCTAAATGATGAATTGGATGCACTTTCTACTATTCCTAGATGTGATTGTGGAAAATGCACATGTGATACAAATGTTAGGCTGGAAAATTTCAACAAAAGTTGAAACTATCTCATTTTCTCAGGGGTTTAGGAGAGTAGTATACGACTGTTCGAGGTCATTAACTCCTCATGAATCCTATTCGTAGTTTGAGTGCAGCATACAGTATCTTACTCCTAGAAGAGAATCAACGGGAATGAAGTTCTACTAACATCTCTGCTGAATCTATTGCTCATTTTGTGAAACACTATGATAATCAGGGTAACTCTGCAGCTAGTTATAATTCTCCGGGAAAATCAAGCGCTAAAAAATCTCAGGGCAATTTTAAGAGGAATAATCCTAATTTTTCTCTTGTATGTGATGTGTGCCACATGACATGACACAATAGAGATAAATGCTTCTATGTTCATGGGTATCCTGCCTGGCATAGACTATATGAAAAATCTAAACCACAACCAAAGAATGGAAATAATGCTGGTAAATCATCTCAAGTCCATAATGTCACTGCAGATACTCACATCTTCAACTACAACTGGTTTTGCAACTGGTTCTAGCTCTAATTCTTCAGCAGCTGCTCATATATCTCAAGGATTTACTACTACTAAGTACCAACAGCTGATTCAAATAATTCAGAGTTGCTTCAAAGAATTGTCTACTTCTTGAAGCACTACTAATATGGTTACTGCTAGTACCTCATCTGGACAACATACTCATTTGGTTGGTAATGTTATTCATTATGTCTGTCATTCTAATAGTAATAAGTCATTAATTGTTGATATTTGGATAATAGACTCAGGAGCTACGAATCATATAACTCCCCATTTGTCTGTCAAATTTGTTAACTCTATTTTACATTTACCAAATGGTCATAATACAGTTGTGACACATGTCAATAACATCAATTTACATGCCAATATTATTCTCACAGATGTGTTGTATGTTCCAAGTTTCAACTACAATCTCTTATCAATGTCTAAGCTTACTCATGCTTCAGATTGTCATGTATTCTTTACTAAAGATGCTTGTTATCTTCAGGTACATATCTTGAAGAAGACCACAGAGATTGGTGAACTTCAAGAAGGTCTCTATATATTGCATCATCATGTTTCAACATCATAGCAGATTCCTTCACTGTTTAACTCTACAAATTCTGCAAATTCAGCTTTTACGAATTCAGTTGTAAAAACTACAACCTTATGGCATGTCCGTTTGGGTCATCCCTCTATCTCTTCTATGAAGTATCTTCCAGATAATATGTATCATAATTCAACATTCTTTAATGAATGTGATACTTGTTATTTGTCTAAATAAAAACAACGCTCAAAATTTGTTGATAGTACATCTGTGAGTTCCATTTTGTTTGAACTAATTCATGTCGACGTTTAGGGTCCATACAAATATAAAACTCATGGAAACTATAGTTATTTTTTAACAATTATGGAGGATAAATCTAAAGCCACATGGATGTTTCTGTTTGTGGATAAAACTCAAGTGGTTAGTCTATTGTTACAATTCTTTGCATATATGCGAACTCGATTTGATTGTTCTGTAAAAATTCTGAGAACGGATAACGGTTCAGAATTTTTGGCTTCTAGTTTTCAAAATCAGCTAGTTGCTCTTGGCATTATTCATCAAAAAAGTTGTACATATACTCCTGAACAAAAGTTGTACATATACTCCACAACAAAATCGTGTCATAGTCTAAATACAAAACCATTCTAAATACAGCCAGAGCTTTAAGGATACAGGCATATCTTCTCATCAAATTTTGAGTTGACTACATTTTAGCAGCCATATATTTATTTAACAAAACTCTTATTCATAGTCTATATAGGTTGTCTCCTTACCTAGTTCAATTTTCCAAACCTCCTTATTCTCATTTACGAGTCTTTGGCTCATTGTGCTATGCAATTAACACGTTACCTCGCAAAGATAAGTTTGATAATAGAGCGTATAAATGCGTGTTTTTAGGGTACCCATTTGGTCAAAAAACATATAAAGTAATGAATCTTTCTACAAGAAAAGTGTTTGTCACTTGAGATGTTATTTTTAGTTAAAACATTTTTCCTTTCCAGTCTATTTCTTGTAGTCCTCCTTCAGTCCACTTGTTCAATTCACATGTTATTGGTGACACTAATCCTTTTCTATAATATTATATCAATTATCTCTAATCTTGTCACACCTCAGTCTACTCCTGAGGTTGATGTTCCATCAACTGATGTGTCTAAATCTGCTTTACTTGAGACATCTCAGTCATCTTCACATACACAGTCTCCAATTCAGACGACAATAAATTCACCAATTCAACACCTACGCTAGAGTACACGTACTCGACAAATGCCTTCAAAATTTCATGACTTTGTTGGATTCCCAACTAGTCTTAAGTCTGTGAACTCTGTTAGTTCAGTATTTTCTTCCTCTTATCAATCCTTTATAGGAAATATAACTCATGCGCCTGAACCAAGATCATATAAAATTGCTTGTCAATATCAGTCTGGTGTGAAGCTATGAGCACAGAATTGGCTGCTCTTAAAGCCAATAAAACATGGAAAATTGTGCCACTTTCACATGTTAAAAGAGTGGTCAGCTGCAAGTGGCTATACAAAGCAAAATTTAATCAAGATGGTACATTTGAGCGTTATAAAGCTCGATTAGTTGCTCATGGATTTACTCTAACAGAAGGGATCAATTCACTTGTAGCTAAGATGTCTACAGTAGGGGTGCTGTTGTCCTTGGCTTCTATCAGTAACTGGTCTGTTACTCAACTAGACGTTACAAATGTTTTTCTTTATGAAGAATTAAAGGAGGAGGTTTATATGGCTATTCCTCAAGAATATTGTTTACCTGCTGAGTTTGCTACATATTCTTCTGATGTTCATCTTGTCTACAAACTGATTAAACTCCACGAAAGTGGTTTATCAAATTTGGTTCAGTTTTACTTGCATTTGGCTTCAAAAGTTGATGACATTTTAGTGTATGTTGATGATATTTTAGTGGTTGGGAACAATCAAGCTACTATTACTACTGTTGAAGCTCATTTGGCCAACCATTTCAAAATTAAAGATCTTGGTCAAATTAAATACTTCTTGGGCATAGAGGCTGCTCGATCTAGTAAGGGTATTTACTTAGATCAGAGGAAATACAGTCTTGATATTATTAAGGATGTTGGATTTGAGAATGCCAAATTGGCCACAGTACTAATGGATCAGAATCATACTCTTTTGAGTAATACTACTTCCCCTTTTTTGTTTAATCCAGCTCCTTATCGATGACTTGTAGGCAGGTTGATCTATTTAATGATCACCAGACCTGATTTGTCCTATACTGTGCACGTTTATCTCAATTTTTATCATCTCCAAGGCAGTGTCATTTGATGCAGCTCTCAAAGTGGTAAGGTATCTTAAACATACTATTGGGAAAGGGATTCTCTTATCATCTACTAGTTCTCTGCAACTTCGGGCTTATGCTGATGCTGACTTGGGTGGTTGTCCCCTTACACGCTAGTAGATGGTTATCATCTACTAGTTCTCTGTAACATACTATTGGTGTTTCAAATTTAGCACATGTGCAACTATTTTGTGACAACAGATCAGCAATGTATATACCTGCTAATCCTGTATTCCACGAACGAACCAAACACATCGAAATCGATTATCATTTGGTTCGGCAAGGATCATTTCAACAACTTATATCGCTTATAAGGATCAATCTGCAGATCTTCTGACTAAAGACATTCCTTCTTACTCTATGACTTCATTACTTTCCAAGCTAGGACTGCTCAATCTATATTCGTCTTCTAGCCTAAGGAGCATATTATAACTGGTCAACGTGGCAGTAAATAGTTAGTCAATGAATCAAGTAAATAGAGTCAACTAAACTTCTAGAAGGAAAGTTTGTTACAAATTGTAGTGTAGGTAGTTAAAGAATGTAGAGATAAAGCATTATATATATATATATATATATATATATATATATATATATATAAAAGACAATATAGATGTGATGAGTTAAGTATTGTGTTGTGTGTGTAAACAAAGATATATGGAATGTAAGTTTGTTCATTAATGGAGTTTATTCTTCGTCTTCTTCATTGTTTCTTCAATGTAGCTTCATATATTAATCTGACACAAGACCACTTGATGCGTATAATTTTCTACTACCGTCTCTATTGGTTGGGTGTTATATGTGATAGAAGATATTCCTTGATTAGGTTTATGGCTAGATAATTAATATTACTTTTTTTGGAAAATTTGTAAATCTACCCTTCCAA